>JTDE01003432.1:0-13635 GCA_014338405.1 Paragonimus skrjabini miyazakii
CAAGTTTGGATTGGATATCAACACAGGTAAGAAGTTTTCTTTCTGTCAGCCTTCTCCGGGTGAAGGTGCTGTCTGTACACCTTCACCCAAAATTCGCATCAATGGAGACGTTGTCGATAGTTGCGCGAATTTTCGCTACTTGGGTAGCAATTTGTCCACCGATCTGTCCGTGGACCGCGAGTTGAGAGCTTGTGTAGCAAAGGCTAGTACTGCTTTCGGACGTCTTGAAAGGCGTGTTTGGAAGAATCACAGCCTGAAGCTGAGCACTAAGCTCTTTGTCTATCGCTCATTGGTGTTGTCTATACAGATGTACGGTAGTGAAACGTGGTTCCGAACACTGAGATACTGCGGCGAGCGGACATGAACGGGATGAAAGCCCTGCTGATGCTGAATCAGCTCCGTTGGCTGAGTCACACCCGTCGGATGGGTGGTGACCGTATTCCGAAACAGCTGTTGTATGGGTAACTGAGATCAGGTAAGCGAAATCCTGGTGGTCAAAAGCGGAGATACCATGAGGCTGTGCAGATAATTCTTTCACGCTGTAAAATTGACTTTAGATGTTGTGACGACTTAGCGTTGAACCGGACTGCCTGGAGGAATACGATTCAGACGGGCGTCTGTGAGTTCAACGAGCATTTGTTGCGCGGTACGCAAGGGAACCATCAGTGCCATAGGTCGTGGTGACAAGACTATATGGCGTTGCGATGTATGCGGCCGCGAATTCGCTCGCCGTTTGAGATTAGTTGGTCACCACCGTACTCATGGCACACCGTCGGCGAAGAGACAACGAGTACGTTAGGCTCCGGTAGGTCATATCAGCATATCCATTCTATTTTTGTTAATGATTGCATCGACCAAGATCATGGTCGTTTGGCAACTAATCCGCTCCTCTTTTCAGGAACTGGGGTATCTGTGATCTTCTACCTACTCTTTTCTTGAGCTTTGTTGGTGTATTGTATGATGAATGGTTTGCCTGTTGTTTTCGTAGTCCAATCTTCGCTGTTATCCCCTCTGGAATGTAGTGGCGTGCATTCGTATACTGAAATGCTTCTTGTATTACACTTTACATATCGTTCTTCTCAGTATAGATCATGTCATTGTGTAGCGAAAAGGTGTTCAATAAAGCATAATCTTTATTGTCCAACTCGCTAGTTACCATGCTACGCGTGCGCGCGCGTTTCTGAGTCGGAATTCCAGTCCACAACACCCCCGGTTTCCACTAACACGTTGCGTGTAGTTCTGCCCGGTTTATGTATGTGATCGGCGCCATCTATCAAGGGGTTTTCTGCCTGCCATTCTTCGTCCGTTGGTCCGATTTCGTTGAGCGATGCCTCGTCCGGTCGCAAGTGTTGTCCGCCATCTATTCACTGTGGGCTTTGACCATATTTCACGACCGTGTTGAGATATTCCTCTGAGTGTTGGAATAATCGCGCCTCTGATCTGGTCGTCCATCCTAGCTTGCCTACCATGTCTTGCCCGTTAGTCCGATCCCGTCGAACGATGATTCACCCGGTCGTCCATGCTGTCCCCGATCCGTTCGCTGTGGGTTTTTGAACGCACCTCCCCCCGCGGTGAGGAATTCTGCCGAGCGTTCGAATACTCGCACCTCCGGCCTGATAATCCACCACAATTGCAGTCTTTCTCGGTTTATTTTCCGAGAGATAAGGATTTCCTCTTCCTGCTAGCCATCCAATTGACTAACCAGCACTGGCCGGTTGGACACACGGGCCTCAATCTCACACACACGTGTCTTATTCCTTCGGGTTTATACCGGACCCGTAGTGTGTGAGTGGAACCGCAGGTGGTGCAGCGCAAGCCACTTGGGGTGATGGTTTTAGGCGCAGGCGTCTTTTGGCTTCAGTCACTGTGACAGGATAAACAACCTCGTAGGTCAAGCATCTTATGCCGTTACAACTGTATTGGCAAACAATTCAATTAAATGGTAGGTAACCAGAACTCAAGAGAAGTGATGCTATAGTTTGGTTAGTTAAACACGGAGGGCATCATCCGATATAGTTATTCGGTCAATACTATTGACAACAAACCAATGCTAGTTAAATTGCATAGGTTCACAGGGAACAATACGTACTCGGGTTCACGTTGGCGGCAACTCGGTTGGGGATGAAAACGCGCGACTGCCGAACTACCTCCGTACTCTCCCGAGAATCATGATCAACACCAGACACGCGGGAAGCGCCAGTGATACTCTCTGCGGTGTTGGCAAAGCTGCTACTGTAACCCATCGCTCCAGTGACACCACCGAACACAAATGTCTCGCGGAGAAACTGTGGCGAGAAATCCAGTAGACTGACCAAGGTTGTACATAACACATGTAAGGTAGAGGGTGAGAAAACAAATGAAAACACGGAGTCAAAAGGATACACACGATTTTTGCAATCTAGAAATCGCGGGAAAGTGAACTGACACGCGTGATGGCATCGGAAACTGCGGGCTGAATCGAGCGGAGGCGACGTCTAACTGCCAACCGGTGAAAGAAGTCTGGAGTATACCAAGTCATCACGCAGCATGCACATGTTTTTTAAGTTTGTTCCATGTTGAGTTACACAAGACTTATGTTTGCAGTAGAATGTGTCAATACGTATACAACAATACGAGTGCATCGATTTGGACTCTATACGAACTAGAGAACAGCCAAGACCATCAACACTTCAAAAACGAAGTAACACATTGCCAGACATGTATAACTCACGTGGCAATTTTGCGCAACTTCGTCTGCCTAGCCAACTCACGACCACGAATAAGCATTTGCCTGGCTGTCATACAACGGATGTGATCTTCGAAAAGAAACCGGGCAATAAGAAGGGGCTTGCTGCCCGCATGACGACGTGTCGTTCCAACTGAACTGTGTGTATTCGAGTTGGGTTTATTCGTTCCACCAATACCACCACTGAGAGCACCAACGGAGCTCAAATGTCCGGGAGCGTTGACGACTACGTGTAAGCAGCGACTGTCTCCTGGGTCACAGGTAGCCTCCAGATCCTAAGCCAACAGGAGAACGCGAATGTAATTAACAAATTAGCGTACAAACAAAAATGTCTTCATGGTCGACACAACGGATAATGTAGACGTGGCAAGCAAGATAACAAAACAGGCAAAAATACGGCTACCAAATACCGCAGCAATGTCGACCGACAGACAGAGTGAACTAAATACAAAATGTGAGCCAAGTAGCATAGCGTAAACACCGGCACGTGGCATGCCCAAAAGCGCAGATTTCTTGTTAAGATAAGCTGAAGCTACAAAACGGAGAACAAATAATTGAGTCCGAAAAAAACACTGTATTCAGGTAGATGAATAAAAATAACGAAATCGCTTATATGGTTGATTGACTAACATGATGGAAAAGCTTGTATGTAAAAATGAAGTCACTGAAGACGTGATTCGACTGTCGATAAGCATTTCAACATCTGCCAACGAATTGTTATGATATCGTTTCTGTCAGAACTGAGAGTCTTAAATAGGAAGATTGAAATGGCACCAAAGACTTGATTACCTTCTATTCAGTTGTAAAACGTCAAGAAACAAGGTTTCGTGTACTCGGTCAGTCTAAGGATCAATGAAATTATCATCCGTTGTCAGGCACTCATAATTAGTTCATTGATAATCCACTCATTCACCTTCGTTTCATGCAATAGCAAGTAAACGGCGAACAACGAAGGGAGGTTTGCCAGCATCTTTTGAATTTCCTGCATTGTTATGTGCTTGTGTGACGAAACGTTAACACTAAGGAAGCAAACAAATCATGAATTTGTTGTTTCATTATTCGACTGAAATTAATCAATCCACATTTGAGTCCCTCTGTAATGTTGAGGCAGTTTATTTCTACGCTCTGAAGACTGCACTTTACAACGTTCCATCACTTTAACAAACTGATTGAAGTAAACCAATGCAAACCACTAAAGGTCGTTGAGAAGCAATTTAGGATTAACGTTCCCTGTGGGGAAGAAAGAAATGAATTCAGTTAGCAGTAGGATAACAAGTGTGAATATGCTTCACTTCGACTGTCATCAAAATTCCGATGATCACAGGCGTCTTTTGCCATCACGGGGTTTCCTGATTTGAACCAAAAGCCTCCAAATATAACAGCCATCAGATCTACGTCCCTTCCACCAGTGATTTAATCGCAAACGGGAGATTCACATTGTGCAAAGCACTAGAAATTTTCAGTACATTAACAACCTCCCTTATTTAGAACTATGCATCTGGGATGGTTACACTAGTAACATAATCGCGTCAGCTGTCACAAAAAGGTATCAGCAGTATGTCACTTTGAATGCACAGATAATTTCTAGATAAGTTAATTCAGGAAATCAGGCTTCAGTACATGTGAACTGCTGTAACAGATGCGGTTAGTTGGCCCCGTCGTATGTGCTATATGAGTGATATCGATTGGGCGAAAAATTATCTACTGCGTGTTAGAGTGTAACCGGTTACCAAAAAAAGACACCTAGTACAAAACGTACTTGTTAGGCGCGCTCACGCTCTATACTAAAGGTTAACCTAGTAGCAGTATTAAGAAGGTTGATTGACATGTGCTTTACTGGTTTTTATAGCGTAACACCGGTGCTTACAGTAAGACTGAATTGGTCCTAATCCTACCCTTGTTGTTGTTGTTGTTGTTGTACACACATCTCTTGATAGTGATGATCGCCTCACCCACCTTATTAGTGCCAACTCATCAAGCTGTAATATTGCTGATGAGGTGCCCATAAGGATATAAAAAGCGTTAGGCCCGTTCGATAACCTTTGTCATAGACGACGTCGCAAATACGCTCCATAGTCGTTCAAAGGGACGGTTTACAATAAGTGTATGCGCTCAGTTTTGTTCTATGGATCACACACCTGACTCGTTCATCCAGAAGATGCATACGGACGTTCGATATTCGATTAACATTGCTTCCTCCTGTAAACCGGTAGCAAATAGGCTGTGTGTGGACAGCGCGTAGTTGGGGGACCCTAAAGTTCGTAAACGATAACCGAGGTCTATGTCATATTGACCTAGTACTTGATAGATCGACAGGGTGTCTGCCGCGTCATACACTACTTAATATGACTGATGGTAGTTGGAAGAAGCCGCAAGGTGGTCAGACGATAGCATAGTCATGGGCTATGGAGGGCCAGACAGTCCTGCTGTGTAAGGTTGACAGGTGAGAGGAGAGGTCTTGACCATTCACACCACCGGTTGAAATCGTGTTCTCGCATAGCAATACACCTCAGTTACTGATGGGCATGTGTCTGTAAAGTCGTTGACCATTTTCCTTTCTCTTATCCTTCAAGAACCTTTACCGTATTGTTTATTCGTCCCTCTACACGCATTTGTGCCTACCTATTAATCCGTTGCTCTGTGGACTATTGACAAGTTCAACGACGGATCGAACCATAGTACACATCAATGCAGTTCATAACTGAAACGGATGACAGGTTACAGAAGATAACGCTTAAATAATCCCAAATCGATGAATCAAAAAGTGGTGCAATTCAGGCCTGACCGTACACTAAAACTGTGCTCATGAAGTATCAACAGGGCACAGTCGAAACCGATGGTGGAAGGAGACCGTATGATGTTGGCCGTGTATCGAAAAGCATCTGCAAGAAAATTAGATCATCAATTTAATATTTAGCCCTCAGCTAACAAATATTCTTCGTTTGACAACAATATCTGTCTCACCTCATCTGCAAGAATGTTTCTTGGAAGGGAAATGAACGTTTGTGATACCAAATGTAAGGAGATATCGCGTGAGGTCCTTCTCATTATTATATTCTCCAAAGCATCTTGTTGCAGGTGGTGAATGTTTCAATCTCGCTACTGGGCACTTTTAAAGTGACTGTCGTCAGCTAACAAAAGTGAACTACAAACCACTGCTCGTATATACGCAAATACATCATTCACTGACTGGGCTTCTACGATGAAAAAATTATCTGAATGACCGACGTGTCAAATAGCTTTTATTTGTAGTATTAACGTTGTTCTTGGCACAGTTCGATCGGATCACTCAACGTATATCCTTTCTTTTTTGGATTAAGTAACATAATACGAACGATTAAAACACACATCATCACAGTCATCAGTCTAAACGGCAGTTATCACCAGCGTGCATTTATGATCTGAATCAAATGAAGACAACTGTGTTGAACGAATGACATACAATCTGTATAGATCCAGGGTTGATTATTTCGTATAGTAAGTTTCTGTAGTTCAATGAGAAGATAACTCGATTAACTCAGTACTCTTATAACCACAGTGAATAAGACAGCTACTCCATCAAAAGGACCTCATATGAAGAACAGCTGCCGAACTCGTACAGGACTCCAGCACATCCCGGGTACAACAATCAACTACAGTGTAACTTATTTCAAGTAAATTATGAATAAGGGGGGATTATACAAAACGCCAATATTTCTAGGAATAATGAGCGTACCTGAAGTGGACCAATGAAAGTGATCACTCCCCAGCCCATTTGCCTTGAATCTGGTTCAACCAGAACTAGCTGTTGACTGTAGTTGACCAAAAATCGCTTCTCATGGCTGAAAGTGCAAACGGATGAGACTTAAAAAGTATGTGGAAAAGTGTTACGGTTATTAACGTTCTGATTGGTATGTGGAAACAACCGAGTAGGGTACATGTAAATGCTCAACTAACCTGCCTCCACTTTCCACCGTACATTTGATCAGGGCCTCGGAGGCTGACAATCAGGAGTGAATCGAGAATGAGGTTAGTGTGACACGTTAGAAAAGTGAAAATCAAACAAGACGCAGGACTTTATCAACTCACTAAAAACTTTGAGAAATGAGTTTTGTAGACTATCATACGTCTTGATGTGTATTGGAGATTTAAGATTCTTGAAAGAATCCTATTTCATATGAAGCATACCGTCCGCGACAAGTTGTTTACATTAGCAGACAAACCATTCTGCAAAAACATGCGACCGATTATTAAAACACCTAATTGCTTTCCAACACTTCACTCGTCAGATACAGACTGCATACCTGGCGAATTAGACAAATAGAGAAGATTCCAAGAAACGAATCCAGGATGTAAATAAACTAGAAAATATCGCCGAAGTTTACTTCGAAACAAACAACCCGGGGGTAGAGTTGGTGCTTATTTAGAACAGCCAGATGGAGAACAACAGGGGACTCGTGGTTAACAACACGGGATCACGACGTAAATGTAGAAATACGCCAAGACCAAAATGGACACAGAGATTTTCGAGAATCTCATTGGCTTGGCGCGTTGTGATGAGATCCAAATGCCGTGCAACAAAGCAGTAGGTAGGGTTACATTGACCTAAAAACGGGATCGAACCTGGAAAGTTCAAGTTTAAGGTCAAGACCGTTATTGCTAACAGAATGATTGTCTCAGAAAGATACCGCACGTCAATTTGGATAGACATCAACCAGCAGTTCTGTTAACTGATTAATATCAACACCGACAAAGAATGAAAGGAAGACGCCAATCAAGGGGAGTCGAAAGATTCGGACTGACACGTTCCTTTAACCCGAACATATGGGAGTGCATTGGCACAGTGACAGCCCAGCCGACCAATTACCAAGAAGCCGCCGGCTGTAACCTCGACGACCCTTGTTTCGATAAGAACAACCTGATAGTACCGAGGTTATGCCGGACTTAGTTTGGCGACAAGAGCCCTGTAACGTATAATATTAAGGCAAAATAGACCAAAAATGGTGCAAACTGAACGTCGTTGGATCGACCGGTTTTTTAAGGGAGTAAGTAGTACGCGACGTTACTAATACTGTGACATCGTGAACTCGTGGTACAATGGTGTACATCAATTAGCCAATTAGTCGGAAACTGAGTTGTACAAAAAAGATGGTAAAAATGGAAAAAAGAGCGTACACAGATCAAGTTTATCGCCAGCTTTGTGTACTTGTGTTGATGCTTTCGGATCCGAAATATTGCACAAACCAGCTAAACCAGGAATAACGCCGAAATCAACGGGACGATTGAATGAAAACAACATTGTTCCCGGCTGCACTGTGCTAGTCGGTTGCACAGCCCCAACCACTTCTTCTTCTTGATCCACTGTTCGCGTGCGTAACAAGGACTCGAGCCAAATGTGTATCAATAAATAGACACCGATCGCACGCTGCATATGTTCCGTCTCAGTCCGTGGTAACCGCCGCCAATGTTCCCGATGCACCTTGTCCAACGAGAGCGATGGACATGGGAGCACAGTGGCTGTCAGTGGTGGGATCAACAGACTGGAATCCACAATCAGTTGACTAAACGACAAGCCAGGCTGTAGAAGTTGGCGAAGCTCGTGTTCAAACAGATCCAAAAATATAGCGTTATTCTGTGGACCGATAAAGAAGAATCAAAAGTTTCATTTCTTAAGGAAGACAAACAGGATGTATTCCGTCATTGGGGATTGTCAGTTTATAAATTTATTTATTTAGGAGTGAATGATTCATAGACACAATGTAAGAAAAAACATGGCAAGTTGATTCTCAAATCATAAAATGTCGTTGTACACTTTTACAGACCACACTCCAGTTATTTTTTTGACAGATTTGTGCTATGGTATTCATAAAGATGCAATCGTCAATGTGACATGCTTTTCTAAACTGATACCGGAGGACTAACCTACCATATGGCAGATCTCAAACGTTGTATCCAATGTTGAGTACTCAAACTGACTTAATTTATGTCAGCGCTCACAGATGTATTTGAGTTGAGTAACGTATAGTCACACAAATATACCTGTCTTCGAACAATTTCTTTAGTTCCACAAAAGCGTATAAAATCGCAGTTCATGCGAGCTTGGTTTAATAATTTCAATTCAATATATAAGGTCAATATGCAGTATTGGTTAAAAGCTCATTGGTTACCTTTTTTTATTCGCGATGTCAACCCCGGGAAATGTGCAAATGTAGTCTGTTTTATCTGGTTGGTAGCTTTTGAATATACGCCACATGTAACTTTAAGAAGAGCTGGTATAAACGGTGTATTTTAACAAACGTACTACATTATCCGGTAGGATTCATACCAGTCAGATATATCTTACATTTTGTGCAAAATTCAATAAACTGAACACGTGATAAAGTACAACGATTCACTGGTTTCGGACCAATCCATATATTACTGTCAACAAGTCCACTAACAATAATAACGAACTACAACACAGTAACGTTTGTGTAGTTAAAATGAGCTTGAGAAGAGGACTTGAGGGCAGTATGTGTTTACGCAAGTAACAACTTGCAAGGAACATACGACCTCGAGTAAACAGTTGAGGGTTATTTGCGAGGTAACAATTGTGGGATAGCTTGCTTACGTTCTGCACTACTTTGTCCTGTTAATCGTCCTTAATTCACAGACAAGTAAAAACGAAAACGACACCGTTCACACCACTGAGTTCGGCTAGTTGCTATCGCTCGCAATGTCTGTGGACACAGGCTAAATGGCCCGGGTAAAGAACAGGCCCAACATCTGTTTGCATTTCGACAACTGTTTTCACTACCATTTGTTTAGTTACGGGTTGACTATCTGGAGGTTTAGAGAAAAGTGGGGTAAATTATGAACTAACGGTTGAAACTCTTAATACATGGCCTGAACCCAAATTTACGCATTTTTAAGGTTTAGATGAATGAGTTTGTTTAACCATTGTGAATAAGGCTTACTCGTTGTGTATAAGTTAATGCCATGTGCAATGTGAGTGACCGAAAAGACATTGGTGAGCAGCTGTTAGTGCACTTTACAGCTGCTGCTTTCGACATCTATGCTTCATCAAATGTAGAGTCGGACTGCTCTATTTGTGGTCCTACAACTGTGATACTTACCTATACCGGATAGGGTGCAGACACCTGCACTGTGTAAACAGACCCTAATTAGTTCCTCTGCGACCAAGCTGAACGAAGATAAGAAAAGTGGGCAACCTTGACAAATACCACTTCAGTATGGAATGTGTGACAGTTCCGTGTAAACCATAACGTGAGCTGATGATGCTGAAGAAGAAAAAGAAAGCCGATAGCAGTTCGTGGAATGCAGACCGATCAGCAACCATACACACCCGTGTAATCTATTGCTATTGAATGCATCTTCTTCCAGGACGGAAACACGCTTATTGATCTCTAGCACCTGGACTGTGGACCGTGATGAGTCGTCAGAAAGTGGTGATCGGGACCTAAATTACAACATCATTTGGTAAAGGCACGTACCACTTCGTACGAAAGAGAAATGAGCCACAAAAGGTGTGCCACGTGATATACACTATGTGATAGATGGAAAGTCAAAACTAGGAATATCAATTAAATTGTTGAGATCGCTTGAACTGAGTACGCTCTGTTTAAGCCGCACGAAAGTATCATCACGATTAACCGACAGGCTCAAAGCCGCACGGAAATCGAGTGCTGATGGCAAAGTGAAGTGCTGTGAGAGACGATTACTTTGGCTACCGATGTAGTATTCGGATGGAGGCTCTCAAAAACGAAAGTTTTGAAAACAGAAAACCAGAGAGAATGAAAGCCAACCTGAATCGATCAAAATTCGATAACAGGGCACTTGAGTTAAAGCAACAAGGGGAAAATAAAGACGAAATATTATGGTATTTTCGCCACATCACAACTCCAAGGTCAGTATGGGATCGGAGTGGGGGGGGGCACACAACCCTAAATGATACCTCACAAACAAGCACGTTAGAAAGAAAAAATCAGGACGGAACAAAGAGGAGACAGTTATGAAATTACCTGAAAGTAACTACGCAGCATCATCATGGCTTCCTCCCTTGCACTGATAATCTGGGCGAAATGTTCATCGGACAGATAACAACGATCTTCCTCATCGCAGACCAAGTCCGTAAGCAGCCTGACGGCCAGGTGCAGCGTGATCAGTCGAACACGACTACCTTAAGGGTGGTCAAGTGGGAGAAATGCAACAGCTGATCAAACGATGCCCGATAATCACGTAAATGGTGCGCTGATGAGCAAAATAATGTAATGTGAACAAAAGCAAGTTGAATTGAGATGAGCACCCAGGTTTCGATCCTGTGAGATGTTAAGTCACACGAGACTGGAATCAAAAATCCAGACAACAATCTTTCGAAGCAAGGGTTCAAATACGTTTTCATACAAAGTATCTACTTGATTTTATAAGATGAGGCTTCAACATACTGCATTAATTGTCATGTGATCTATCGGGAGATGTATGTTTCTCGTCGGATGATGAACTGAAGTGCGAATGAGATCCCTCCACTAGGAGGAGCATAAATGAAGTCAGTGACAGCGCACTTCGGCAAAAGTAGGTCAACTAATATGAAAGCCCATTAATAACGCGTTGATGATGAAAAAACCGTTTGGAAACAAATATGTGTCAATTTAATCAAGTAATAACGTCGCCGATGAATATAACACACGAACAACATACTAATTTCGTGGACGAACTGAGAGTTAAGTTTCCAGCCATCGTATTACAAGGGGTATGTTGCCATGTCACATACTAGGTGACGCATAGGCCAGATAGTTTCCGACCATTCAAACCAAAACGACACGAGCAGTCGAAGTAACCTGAGCTCGAACCCGCGATCCCGTGATTTTTGGGCGGTGTCGCTACCAGCAAGCTAGCTTAAGATTACGGAACGGCAGGGTGATTACCAGCATCCGCAATGACGAATCAAGATGATAGAGTAAGCTCATGCCTGACAAGTAATGTGTTGACGATCCACGCTTTTAACCTTCGTCATTCAATTTATATCAGATCGGTTTCAGCAAACGCTCTTTACCAAAGTTAACCGCGAATTTGCCACGTAAGTTCGAAAAACAACGCTATCAAAGTGCTGGCGGAGTATCACGATCTGATATCCACCGATGCATCCATGAATCTAATAACAGACACTCGGAAGTCACAGGATATGCATTAAGCAAAGCGCATATGGTAATGCTCCAAACAGAGGAACCTACCGTAGCGTGCGTGCAGCCAAACGACATCTCACGAGATATGTTACTCAACAAGTTTGATCATCAGGTGATGTACTGCTACTTTAATAAGGAGGCAATACATGTGGAATGTGACCCTGAACTGATACTGAGCTACATATACTCGTCTGAATAGACTTGCTTCTGAGAAGCACTTGAAATGATAAGTCGTACATGCGCCAGTCTGCCCAACAGATTTATATAAATCGACATAACTTATTAGACTCACCAGCCTTGCATGCATCACGGATGAGATCCAACAGTTTTCCGATCAGAAGGCCATCGTAGGGTGGGTTTTGATCCTGCACAACAAAAGAGCGGTGAGTAAAGATCATAACCCGAATTGCAGTTACAATCGTCGCCTCAGTCAAGTCATTTTTAACAGGTTATTTATAAACATTTCTCAAGATACGTTAGGGGGCATTACAGATATTACTGTGGCACAAATAAGTTACGAGTATTCCTCGCCAGGCCTAAGGTTGTCTTTTCACTTCATCATCTTTGAAAGAAACTACCAAATACAAAAGCCCTTACTTAAAAGAAGACAGTCGCCTTTGTTTTAATTCCACAGGCGGAGAGAGTGGGAGTAATGTTCAAACCGCAACCGCATGCGTTGTGAACTGATGCTCTTACTCGCTTAACTACAGGTCGTGTGAATGGATGACTGTGAGAACTGGTATATGACGCGTTTGTACTACAGTAGAAGTCTGGATAAATACAGCCAAACTGCATTGTTCACAGCCAAAGTAATTTACATAGTCTTTCAAAATGCTCACTGATAAGGCAATCTAGCCGAGTAGACTGATTTTCAACGACTAGCAGAGTTCATTCTATGACGAGTTAAACTTATATGCGGACAATTATTGGATTGCCCAAGCATAAACAAAACGACATATAGAAACGCATGAATCCAAACTCGGAAAATGCTTTTGCAAATCAGTGTCGTTTACACTAGTTGACTATTGTGAACTGTAACAACGATGCCGATGGGAGAACGCTTGCAAGTGAAACAACCAGAAATCTTCGCGCAACCTGTTCATGTGTCAGCGTCCGGGAGAAGTTGCATTCATAAGGTGCCATAGCCCGTTCGCCTGCTCGATTCGAGACCCCGTGACCACCCACATTTCTGGTTAGAAACGCCATCCTTGACGCATCCATGACACTGCAAGCTACTATATTTAATTTTTAGTTTACTCAATATAATTTCCTTGTCTCTTGACATATTTTATATTAAGATAATCCATCACTGATGAGGTGAAAAACGACCTCAGCCACCTTAGTGCCGGGTCAGGCTTGTGGTCAATAGGAATGAACGAACAGTCTGATATTACTGAAAACAGATAATGTAGAGGAGAATGTATTGTACGGTTGACAGCTCATTAGTTAGAATAAGCCTAAGTTATCTACGGAGAACGCTTGAAATCCGGGGTGGAAGGCCTGTTCACTACAAGATTAGATGATGCGCAACAACCACGGATCAGGGAAAAAAGCTTTCTGCTATTCCCAGCTAAAGAGCCTTTTCCCATCTCTTTCGATTGTTCAACCAAGTATTGCTCACGGTCTCTGCGCAAGCTTTTAGTCAGCTCGCATTTAAATTCTCGACGGTCGTCATCATATTCCGAACTAGGTGGGATCGAGCGACGCTTGTTCATGAGATTTATCGACGTGACAGAAATCCAGTGCTGT
>JTDE01003432.1:14232-25753 GCA_014338405.1 Paragonimus skrjabini miyazakii
CTAGCGCTTCTCATCCGGAGAACGACGACCAAGCTGAGCATTAAAATCACCCGAGATTATGGTGATGTCTGAGTGTTTAGTTTGCCTCAGTAAGTCAACGAGGGCGTCATAGAACGCATCCTTGGTAGCATCCGAACAGCTGTCCGTCGGAGCGTACGCCGATGTGATGAATACACAATGGTTTTCTGATTTGCGTCGACAGACTTTTACCGATGTATTGAGTGACAGCGCACAAGCGACTATTCACTAGGATCCAATCGAGCAAGCATTGCTCCACTCTGGAACTTAGTGCGATTCCCACTCCAGCTTGACCACGAGATTCAGCTTCAGGGTCACCAGAAACCCTGAAATAGAACCGCTTGGATCCACAGTTATCTAGGGGTGAGCTCAAATGGATAACCGTGCTAGAACCGTAGACTCGTGTCTCCGACACACAGCACACATCAAGCTCCAGACTTGAGAGAGTGCTTGTCAGGGTAGCTTGCTGATCGACTCGTCAGAAAGTGCAGACATTGAAGGCGTCAATGTTTACCAGTTATCTTGGCCTCAGAAAACAATTATCGCCCGAAGGCATATGGAAGGCAGAAGGAATAGGGGGTAAAACAGTAGGAGAAAGTCGAGATCGGCTAGTAATGTCACTGTCGAGAGAACGATAACTTCTGATACTTCCCGGTCGTTTATGCCGCGAAAGAGGGTCGACTTGAGGGACCCCACCCCGAGTCTCTGACTCAAAAGTCTGACCGGCGAGACAACAGGATATAGGGTTTTCTTGGGGGACCTCACCCGGAGCCAAGGACTCAAGAGTCCGACTCACTTGGCAGTGAGGGGCTTGTCTAGCCCGAGGGCGCAGTGAATGTACTCGAAGCTACATCAGGTTTTTGGGAGGTAACAAATGTTTTTCGACCGTATTAGATAATACACCGGCGGTCACGGTCAACCGTTGGGCGATCGGAGTGCTCTTTGTTTAAGGGTACCTTTTCTAACCCCCTTCTTCCTGATACGGAAGACAGCAGTGCCGCAACTATGAAAATAGTTCTGCTGTATGCCCATAGGATCGTGCCTCACTACCTAAGCACTCCAACGCGGTCAGTAGTGCGACATACAATCCTATGAGTGTAACTGCTTTTCGTCTGACTGCTCCCCTTTGGCCTGTCTGACAAGGTTGCACCTGGAAGGACCGGAGTCCTAGTCAGCATAGCCCGTCGGATCAAAACAGTACACAAGCCCGACCACCTCGCCAAGGTAGCAGTATAGGTCGGGGGAACGTTTTGTACTTAGTCCGGAAGTCCGTATGTGCATGGAAAACTATGCTCCAGTTCTTCCGAAGTTTCCAAAGCCGAACCCCCGGAAGCGATCTGTTTTGGTCCCACCAAGGAATGTTGGTTCAAGTGGGTGCACTAGCCGAGCATATTTTGTAACCGGCTCATAAAAACCCAGTGTACAGGATAGATAAGAAGCGCATACACCCTGACTTTGTGTCTAGCAATGAGCAAAACTGTGTTTCAATAACCAAGGTCATTTACGATGAGAAGAGTATAAGCAGAAGAATAAGCTTAGCAAAAATTGAGTGGGGACAATAAAGTTGTTTGGTGTTTGTTTTGAAACAGTCCCCACCGACAGCTTTCACTACAAAGTAAGCATAGTGCTCTGTCTCCATTAATTAACACAGGAGACAAATGGATAACCTGAGGTCTTTACACAATCAACCTCGGCTTATATCCCACAGAAGTCACATTCACAGGGCGCAATAATCCGATATCTTCTGGGCACCTACAACATATTTGCATCATACATTGAGCAAATATGACAAGCCAATAGCAAATACCTGTGATCGCGACCCACAAGGCAAGGTAGTGATTGAAACTGATCGTGGCGATTAGAAAAACTGGCTAACGGGAAGCTAACTCGTCCTGTTGGTCGGTGAACAAATGTGCTAAAAATTAACCGACAGTATTTAAATCCACAGACGCAAAAAGTAGAAGGGGTAGTAGTAATGCTGTGAGCATAAGGTCTCATCTAGTGTAGTCGTCCTATCATCAAACGAATATCTGTGTAAGCAACGAAAACTACAACAGGATGCGCTTTTGAGCACTATACACATTCCATGAATCATTTGCATGAAAAAGGGATTATCAAGCCGCCTGAATGAATAGCAAACTAGGGAGCAAACCATGAACAGACCAAGAGAATCCAAATGTGATAAGTCATGAACAGACAGCAAAGAATAACGATCCTGTAGACATACTTACCACACGTGGTCCCGATAAGCAAGCGAGTTGTAGAGTCACAAGATCAACGCCTTTCAGGTTTTCGAAAATAAAAAAGAAGACAGCAAAAGGAGGATAACCAACAAACAGATTACCATTGACAGAAAAGCTAACAGATACAGACATGTGAGGAATTTGAGTTACTGTGATGAACCAATCACAAGGTTGTACGCCATACTGATGTCTGTAAGCCACAATGAGCAGAACGTACAATACAGTTCGAATGAGACAATCAAAACGCAGTATACAAAAAATAGAAAGTTCCATAGAGACATTCATCGCACGTGGGGAAACTGGAAGTTCATTCTAAATATACTAATGGTGATGGCAAATTGAAACGCTCCTCTGAACATTACGACAGTGTTCGTGGACTGAAGATGCATTTCCCGTTAACCAAATTTAATGGAAATCAGCCTGACGTTATCTAGACTTGGCGGTAATAACAAACTTCTCGTGTTGCAAAAAAAAACAGAAAATCCAACCTGCGAGACTAAACCATCGACAGATTTGAGTAACTGGAATGATATGGGTGTAAAACAAACAGCCGTGTTATCACCAGCAAGAGACTGAAAAAAGTTACGAATGTGAACTCCCTACCTGAGAAGAGATTTAAAAACGTGTGCGCACATAATTAAAAAGGTCACAACATCAAGAGCAGAAAAAGTGGTCACATTTAAAATAATTCATCAGAACAGGGATATATACAACCAAAAATTAGCAATCTATGTGGCAGCAACTTTTCTAGTTCTGAGCCTCCGGCGAATAGCAAGAACCAAAATGTATGTCTTTTAACAGGAGGTGCTCAAGGATGACAACTTTGGAGCCAGAGATCTCTAAATCACATATGCATCGAGAAAAAGTTGCCATACATTTATCCATGCACTCATGCACAACGACCATAAGCCTAATCAGAAAGTACTTTGGTTGGATTCGCCGTCTATCTTGACAATGACATGAAATACCGACAAGAGGAAGAACTGGAAATGATGTACATGCAGGTGCGCCATGAAGCCATCAGAGTTAACGTTTTTAACCAGCGATTTGGGTGATTGCGGGACTCACAATCAGACAAGCGGCATCTACGCCCATGTTAACCAGCAGAACTACCGCGGTTTTCACATTCGTGACCAAGTCGTCAGTTGATCAAACTGCGGTTTCACGTAACCGTAGGTAATTTCGGTAAACAATGCCTACTGTGGAAAAGGTTTTGTTGGCACAACCATCGCTGACCGTGCATATGCATAATTCGGTTAACTGATGGCGTATTCGATGCCTTCTGAAAAAAAGGGCAGGTAAACTGCCGCGAAGCAAACGCAAACGTTCTACGTGATGTCGGCCAACTGGTGGAGACAACGACAGACAAACACAGCAGACCTATTAATTTCTTCGTCACGAACAAGCCACGTTTCCAAACCATTGGGCAAAACAACGCACGTAAATTAAGTTGGCAAATTCAACATATGCAATCGCTGCTCTCGTTGGTGTCGTCAACAATATTACAAGCTGAAGAGATGGTGCAACCCAAGTCGGTGAAATGGTTTAAGCTTTCAAGCGGACCACCACATGTAACAGAGGAGATAAGGATGAAAACGCCCTGGTACTGAGGTAGCACATTACACTTCGAACATGTGAACCACATTCCATATAGATCAGCCAGGTAAGTAATCTTCTTTAGAAAGCTCTACACGTCTTCGACTAAGCAGGATGATGTCGCCCACTGCTTTGGTATGAAAAAGGATTGTAAAGCATTGCTTCGTCCACTTTTCTTGAGGACAGATTTATCAAGACAGTGAAAAAATGGTCAGAAAGTGGCTACCGCGAGGCACATTTCCGATTCAGAAACAATAAAGCGAAAACAAAGGAGATGTCATATGGGAAAAAAATTAACAGTAGAAAAATATCTACCAAAATAAGAACTCGGGAAAGTTCCGCGGTAGAGACGCCGATGGTTGAACTTAATGGAAGACGAGATACCACAAATACATCTATCAACATTTCGTGGAAGCGAACTCACCGCCTCATGCGCACGACTAGCATCAGATTGGAGGCGCTGCCATACTCCTGGCTGAGGCCCCAAAAATGACTTTCATCTGTAGTTAAACAGAATTGTGTGAAACCGAAGTTCACGGTGAGGCCACCTTTGCAGTTGTTGTGACACCTCTAACAAATATGTTGTAATCAGTTCGGCTTACATACACACGCATCTTTGAAAAGAATGAATTAAGGCGTCGTACGACGTCAACAACCAACATAACGCCCAGACTAAGAAATGAATGTGTATCCTTTCAGCCTGTCTGCAACGTAACAGGTCAAATGGAATAGAACACTTACGGTATGCGGGGTAGAAATTTGAGTCTGTTAACGTAGCCGATGTTTTAGTGATGAAGTCATAAGACTGAAGGATCAAGCCTCAACTACTGCTAAAACTCATGTCCATGTGTATAGAGTTCGACAGCACGTAGCTGAAGTGTGCTAACCAACGCTTTCTGCCAAATACTCCCAAATGATGATAAAAAATTTTAGCGGTTGTTAACATCCTGGTTACTTGAATGTACAAACACATTCTGGGTGGATCAATCACGTTTTGATAAGAGTCCAATATAAATAAGCAAACGCCCACAAAGGATATTCAGCTGATGTCCACTGACAGTTTTACACAAGTTTTACCAGACTGAAGACTGTGGATTGTGGATAAAGGAGACCGTAATTGAATCACTATAAGAGGAGTTCGACACATACCTGGATTGGTGCGAATTGTGGAGAATAAAAGAAGCGCGAACAACGTCTCGTAGTCCGTACCAGGTCCTACTTCAAGGGCACGAAACAAGGCTCGGAGAAATGGGCGACCTTGCAGATCGAACAACGTGTCGCATGTAGGAAGTGGGGTATGTGAATCTGAACTGGACACAGCCGGTTCTCGAGTAAAAAATGATGGCGTGGAGCCGACGGAGAATATTTGATTTTGTGAACAGGGAACTTCGAGATGGGCTGAAACGGATGAGCTGGAACCGAATGATTTTTTCGAAGGCAGATTGGCAACAAAAGCTTCATCTAAAAGGTAAAGGCCATACATATAACAGTGAGCTTTCATAATGTCGAACGAACAGAAGCTAAATGTAGGGATCAGTTTGAGAAGACAATTTGTCGTCATACTTCATTTCACTGGAAGACTTGACTCCCACAAAAGAGTCATAACGAACGCAGATTTCGAAATGTAGATGTAAACATTTAAGCTAACATGGCCATTGAAAAACTGAAATACATCAATTGAAAGGAAGACCATAAAATATAAACACTATAGAATGGGATGTTTAGTGGGAACGATGCAGGATTATAGTTTGTAGCCCCGTGCTGATGGTTTCATTCATCAGCATCCTTATTAACAACCTAGGGAGGACAGTAGACCACTTCAACTAGCACCATTTTACTTAACGGAAAAATTCAAGTGTTAACGATATCGTCTTGACGAAATAGATCATATCCATCCACTGATCTATTATGAGGTAAATGATGCAGTAATTACTGTGGTTGCCCCATGACAGCGCAGTCAGAGTTCTTATCCCAGCCGTCGCAAACATATGCAATTCCGACTAAGTCTAACAAGAGAGGGAGACCAGAGTCAAGTGCTTCTTTTCGAGAGGGATCGCCTGAAAAGTCTAGATAGACACACAAACTGCGATCAGCTGTGAAGAGTGTGGGTTGGACGGGTTCATAAGCACAAAAAGCCCGGATTCAAAGAAAACAACACATGAGAATGTGGGAGAACAACAGCCGAAGAGGCCTATAGCCATAGTGATTAGAAAAACAATTTAACATTAAGTACAGGTTCACACGACGACAGCAACAAGCGATTGCCATATGCATATATAAAAATGGAATCCGGCTGAAAACAAGTTTAAATTTAAGATAACCAATACGACCTTGGGGATAGATGTAGCGACTAAAACCAAAAAGTGAGTTTACAACTAAGCGCACCTCAACTGCCTGAAAACAGACAGCAGTAGCACACGAATCTTTAGGCACTATCCTGCTAAATGAACAAAGGAATTGCGTGAAATTTAAAAAAAAACGGTGACGAGTCAATGAGCTGATGTATCCTGAGAATATGAAGGATAACACGATTGAAACTTACCTATATCTGAACATGAAGAATTAACACTGGGACAACTGGACCTCTTAACGGGTCGGCAAGCCAACTCTTCGGGAGGAACATTGCGAACGGAGATAGGTAATGGTTCCTGAAGCGCATTAGTTGGGATTAAAAATGCGATACAGATGCTCATCAGAAGGAAGAAGATGAAAAAACGAGAAGAGTGTGCACAAACCATTCTGTTTTTTTAATCTGCTAAACCAATAGGCGGTAACCCATCACACATGAAGCGATTCGTTTGGCTCACATCTAAAACTATCTTTACAGTCAATTACTTATTCATACTTCCTGTGGCAAAAAGGCACCAAACGAAAAATGAATACAAACCCACCGAGAATAAAAAGTAACACACCTACTGAGTAGATAGTCATTAAGATGCTGCGGAGATAAAGTTAACTACAGTGCAACAAAACATGGTCATTTTCGTTGCATAGGACGCCCATTTATCTATTATTCACTAAGTCTCGAGGCATGCAGAAATTAAGGTAGTCCAGTCGTGTGTAGTTGTTAAATAATTCCAGATAATGCAGTGACAACAATACCAATTAGCAACCATATGCACACGAGTTCGAATCCGTACTCAAGGTTGAACAGCTAGAAACTGACCAACACGAGCAAACTGAATAGCAACAAACACTTTATGACACAAAACGGGAAGCTTGATTTCTTCAGCACACATGTTACATAACACTGTTACACTCTAGACCGTACATAAAGAGCTCACGAGCATGCTCGATTAAACAGAACGATCTTCACAGTTTGACAGTAATCATTTGTGCACATTTTGTACGAATACTTGTATATCAGACTTAGTCAAAATCAGTTTCGGTTACCAACGGTGCTTTATAGAATGGATGACAATCTAGAAACACAATTGGAGGGGAAGATATTGTCGTTCACTTATAAAGCACTCGAGTTTGATCGGATGGTACTTCAGTATGAGCCGCTGTTCATCACAAGAGTGATAAGAGATACCCACCAGTATTTCTTATCGTTTAAAAGCTTTATCTGACTGACTAATACTCATAGGTACACCTGAACGGATAACGGCGACTCAGACCCTAGTTCTTTATGGTGCTGCAAACTATTAGTGGGTATCGCGGCACTTGGTGTTTGCAGTCACACAGTAAAACGGATATGATCTAAAACATGAATTCTTGTACATAAACGCATTACAAATAAAGTAATTGTTAGAGAACATAAAGTTCGTTCGTTTCGTTCGGTAACGTTGAACACCCAACGCAGTGTCATTAGACAGCTCTTAAGAAGAGCTGGTTAGCACCGAATAAAAATCAGAATCAGGTCGTACAGAGGTATGTGCAATTACCTACGGTGGTCAATATAATTGTGGACTAAGGAAGTTAGCATGCATTAACCGGCACAGAACAGGCATAGCACGGAAATTTTGCGTCATCGAACAATGAGAATAGGCAGTACGATCCCAGTAATGGTCAACCGGTTTTGCTATGCAACCAGCAAAAGTGAGCTACGCGATCGATACCAAAAAGCGAGTGTACTTATGTAAAAACGTACTATATGGGCAATGAGAACCACGAGCATGTCTCGCCCGAATCGCTCTTACTAAACGATACTGCTTTCTCCACTCATCAGAATAACCATCCATATCAGTACCCCGTTTGATCCGATCAAATTCTTCTTAGCAGCCATCTGACGATGCTGAATAGTCGACCTCAGTCAAAATTGTTTTTCGGTCCGAAACACCTAAAATTGTTACGCATTTGTTATCAAAAAATCACATTATGAATGACAGACTTCACTACTCCAGCTTGCAGGATCGTTGGAATCCGAGTTCTGAGTCATCATCAGTGGTACAGGTGTAACCGTGACGATTAGACTATCAGACAAGGCTCTCAATGATCAGACAATGACCTTAAACGGTGAAATAAAGCTCACTAACCGTAGAAAACCTTATGCCGAAACGAAACAGCTGGCAATGTTGTGGATACACCCACGCCACCGAATATTTTGGTGGCGTTCATTTACTCTCGAATGGCAAAACTCGTGATTTGAGTGTTATTGATTGCATGCTTCTAATCCCAATGACTAACATAAACTAAACATACTGGTGGCATCAGTTCGTCGGTAGGAAACATGATCTCAAAAAATCTAAACAAAGCCAACGATGGCAAATACCTATGTACGCGATCATCCCGGATAGGAGCATATAGACTTGTCTAGTTCCGTAGTTGTATAAATATTGCTGAAGATGTGATTAAACGAACATTTGCTAATTAATTGTCCTTGAATATTCGCATAAGGCTATACGTGTAATGACAGGAACACCGTTTGTATAAAGATATCGTTAGGTGATAGACGCACAGAAACAAAAACAAGAACAACACCATACTAAGTGCGAAAATTTGATCTTCGTTTTGCTGACTTGGCCTCGTGCTCACCGACTAATTCATATAGCCTGAACCGGGATCGATTTGAAAGAACCACGTGGAGGTCAGACGATCATCAGGTACAGAGAAGCGAAAGCACAAACGTTTAAGCTGGCTTACGTCAAACCAAGTAATCGGCTGAAAACCCAAAAAATCGCAACAGCAATGGCCACGGACATTGTCCAACACAACATGAAATTGTCACGACTGTTGTCCATGTGGGAAATTGATTATATGTTGAGTTTACCGACTTGTTCATTCCCTCGCTCCTCCAACTCATTGACAAGTGGCCCTATGAACAGACGTATACTAAGTAGTGCGAATATGCATATATATATATACAGTAGTGAGTAGTTCTATTGGAAACAAAACACACTTCAAAGAGAGAGAGAGCCGTTCGTATATCCATACGCGGGGGAGAGAGGTATAACAAAGGTACTTAGACCAACAAATTTCCAAAGGTCTATTTGAGTCATTCATAGTTAACATTTTCCGGGCGATTTTCGAGTAGCCGAACAGTTCCACTCAAAATTTCATGAAAAAACATTAAAAAATAACAAAAGGGTAACTTGTCAAAGTAGGCTTTCAGTGTTCATACTAACATGAGGCATATAGAATCATCCGTCGGCTAGATGTTGTTAAGCTGTATAAACTCGATCAGGAACAGCTGAAAAAACGGAGGTCTGAACTCGGTGCCGTAACCGATACACTACATCAAGGAGCACACGCCCTAATTGTGGTACAAACAACAAAAACTTACGCTTAGGGTATCCCTTCGTTCACCCAGTTTTAGTGGTGCTAAATTGACGGGCCAGATGCTTTTCAGAAGCGCAGGCGTTACGCCTTTGGAATTCTTTAAACTAGTTTCCAATGATTCGCTCGGTTGGCGGAACATTGGGTAGCGATGTGAACCACGAGTGTGCTCCATATAGGCAGCGAGACGCAATCCTGGGTCGGCAGAACGCGCACTGCGGATGGCTATAGTGGAGTTGACGAGAGACTGGGCCATCGCTAGGGCAGGATCTGATGGCGCTTTGATAGATTCATCCTCAGTTTCACTGGGGGCAAACAGCTGGTCAGCTACCGAGGAGTTTCTGTCCGTTTGATCATCTTCCGGTTTCGGAGAGGGGTTCATCACAGTAATGCTGGGGTCGCCGAAAAATATAGCCTCAGTCAACACGCGTATCACATCTACGTGCTGTAGGATAGCGAAAAACTGTGTCAGCATGAAGGCAGCCACAGGATGAGATACATGAGGTCTCTTCACGCGCTAAAAGTCACAGACAGAAAAGAAGGCATGTTGCAGTGAACGTTCCGCAAAGAAGCGCGAAGCTTTAAAAATACAGAGTCAAAACAAATAAGAATACAACTTAATGAGTTGATGACAGTTTTTGTATTCATATGGACGTTCAGCCAGCCGCTTTCGAAGCACTGGCTGAGGTTTTGTTACTGTTGGGTTGTGACCAATCATAAACGATATTCAACTCATCTAAACAAAATATCTGACTAATTATCGACAACTATTTAATCAGTCAACTTGAAACTAATTTGACACACACTAGACTCGAGTTTCGTTCTCATTAGAGCTCGTCAGTAGTGCATATCATCGCCACTGCCGGGACTTGAACCACGGACACGCTGTTCATGAGGCAACCGTGTTTACCACTGCGCCATTGACCTCATGTTAGTGCCGGCACGAGAGCATCTGGACCAGTAGCCCTATTACGACTGACAGCCGAGACGCAATTGCGAACCTCAGTCTCAGTGGTTGGTTTAAAAACTACCGACCAGGGTGCTACATCACAAGTTTGCGGTGGCAACGCAATAGAAGCAGTAGGCCAGCTAAATTGACCCTCAAAGTGTTCCGCTCAACGCTCTAACCTTATGGACTTATTATAGTTTAGTGTGTTATCTGCCTCGCTGATAGCTTCACTGACAGACGATCGCCTGGGACTAGCGGCACGGGTCATCTTGAAGAGAGTTTGCTGGTGTTCCTTGGGGCAAAAGCGGTCCCCATTTCCTTAACTTTTTCCATTAACCAAGCCTCACGATCAGCCTTTAGACTGTTTCAGTTTCCTACGGATATCTCTTCTAGACTTACTATGTGAACGACTAGGAGGAACCTTCCATCTGGCTTCTAACAACTCCAGGGATTTATCTGAAATCCAATGTTCGTTTAGCCGACGTACCCCTGTACCGCACGCTACAGTACCTGCTATCTGAATGACCTGTATGATTTGAGTCCAGCAGCCATTAGGCTCTTCGGAGTGGGTACCACTAAGATAGATTTCTAAACTGGTTTGTTACTTATGTTTTACCAATGGTAAAGCCAGTTTCTTAACAGCTAATCGTAGCTTTCGGTGGAGTCGTTGTTCAGCAAATCATCATCATCATCATAACAGCCATGAGCCTCACCAAAAGGTACTGTGGCTCGGGCCACCGTTCACCTCAACAATGACGTGGAATACCTTAGAAGAAAAGGTTACTGAGATTGAAAATTATTGAGAGAAGACTAAGAGGAAGAAGCGGAAATGGTACGGATGCAGGTACACCATTGACTGCGACATACCGCCATTTCGGACAGCGTCTCTAACAAGCGGTTTGAGTGATCACGAGGACCTCCCGAGGTCAAACACAGCAAGCCTGTTGATGCCTTCTTTGTGAACAGGCCACGTTTCTGAACCATAAAGCAAAATGGA
>JTDE01003432.1:36116-58145 GCA_014338405.1 Paragonimus skrjabini miyazakii
GCAACTATGAAAATAGTTCTGCTGTATGCCCATAGGATCGTGCCTCACTACCTAAGCACTCCAACGCGGTCAGTAGTGCGACATACAATCCTATGAGTGTAACTGCTTCTCGTCTGACTGCTCCCCTTCGGCCTATCTGACAAGGTTGCACCTGGAAGGACCGGAGTTCTAGTCAGCATAGCCCGCCGGATCAAAACAGTACACAAGCCAGACCACCTCGCCAAGGTAGCAGTATAGGTCGTTGTCCAACAAAAGTAAGAACAGAACGAGGGCGTACCATCGCATGATCTGAATCCACGCATGTGCTCCAACAGGAACGACAGTCTTGAATGGAACCACGCCACCTATAACTAACAGCTAATGTGGTCTATCTGAGACCAGGCCTGATTCGGAGAAGACGAACGCCAAGTATAGCATTGACACGCACGATGCCTAAAACTAGTGCTGGCTAAAAATAGCTTATGATCAGCGCACAGCTGGAACAATCGTCTGCCATTATCTGACCGATGTGACGCTATCCCAAACCTGCCACCTAAACGAGGTTCGGCCTCACCAAGGTGACCAACCTGGGCATTCATATCTCAGACCAGAATGATTGTATCAGTTCAACATGTCGACCGAAGGAGAGCGGCCAGATCTGAGTTGAATGCGTCCTTGACGCCCACGTCACTACAGTCAGTATGAGCGTAAGCAGACAACGAAAGGAGTATTTAGTCTTGCGTCTAGAGCTGGTCTTAACTGAACCTGCAAGGCGGACGGCACAAAGTCTACTGCTAACAGGGATCCAATCTATCAATGCGGCTGCAGCCGTCGTGCTGAGGACTACACCTACTCCTGCCTGACCTGTAACGGCGACTGTGGAGTCACCCGAAGTGTATAACCAGTATCGGGTAGGCAATACGGGTACTGTTAGTTTCATACGTTGACTACTGCCTTGGATTCTAGTTTCTGAGACACACCAGACATCGACATGCAATGGGTCTAACGTTCGTGCAATAGCAGCCTGCTGACCTATTTGTTTTGGCGTGTGAACGTTGAAAGCACCTATATTAATTCGTATTCTAGGTCTAAGCAAGAGACGAGGGAGGCATGAAGCTGAATGGCAAGAGACGGAACTTACCGGCTCAGTGTTACCACGGTTAGCTACATCCGTTGTGGGACCTGTGAAATAACTATCAGAAATGGGGGTCGGGAGGGGCCTGAGAACTAAATTGGATAGGACAGTGGGGGATGAGTCAGCAGTGGCATGTCTTCGCCTACCCACTCTGCTGTGTGCAGCAGGTAGAGCGACCCGGTTTATACTGCGAGACGGTCAATGCAGCATGGAATTACTAGTGTTATGATTATTCATGGTTGTGTGTGGACTGAGATACTGCCAGGGCGCCCAGACCTAGACAGGAGAACGATTAGGGTTCTCAACCAAAGGCTTTAGCTCAAAAGCCTGTATCGCAAGACAGCGGGTGGGTGGCGGTGTACCAACCTGGAGGACCAGGAGACTGGTTTGTCAGACCTCCGCCTACTGGCCTGCCTAGCATGAGTGACTCTATCGGTGTTGTGGCCACACCGTCCAGTTTAGCCCAACAGGTCATCAGATGAGCAAGCCGTCACACCACGTCAAGGTCCAGTCTCGTTGTGACAGAGTGAACATCTAGAAGGGTGTACCTGCTAGTTTAAAGATGGAGAGTAAGGTCAAACTAACAGGAGAGTAACTTTCAGATAAGCGATTAAGACTGGATAAGCACAGAAAGAAAATTTGCAGCATGGTGTGTTTAGTGCAGTATACAACTCCGTTTAATGTATAATATACACGAACGTACAAGTAGTTGTGTTCCATGAAAGGTGACGGATCAAATACATCGGATAAAATACGATGTACATCGATCATTCTGGTACAAACACAATAAGACTTACCATGTCTTTCGGACTCGAGGGTTTGTATCGCTTGGTCAGTGAATACAGATGAAGCGGTATGAGCATACGATGTAACAAGTGGTCACATAGCACATCGTTTATTCCTTCCACGTTCAACGACAACAAGTCATTCAGATAATGTAAGTGATCGACATGCTCAGCGACCAAGTCATCCAATCTGGTACGACACTGTGGGCTGGCAGATTGGGAGGAAAATTACGAAAACCATGGGAGGCAAGTTTAACCGACAACACGAATGCTAGTGGAAATGACGAATGAAACGAACGAATGGAACGTGACCACCCCAAAAGAATAAACAAAGTGCAGCCCAAATGTGAGTCAATTGGCCACACGACAGTACAAACTACAGCAGTTCAGTGGTGACGACACCCGGCTGGCTATTAATCACTCAAAGGCGGGTTCTAACACCGGTTATTGTAATTGCTCCTGTCTAGGTAAGGGCTATATGAAAGTGTCAATCCCGTACGTGACTTTGTTACTTATTTTGTAAAAGAGAAGACCAAGAATGAACTAAATAAGTCTGCCACAGTTTTAATTCGGATGTTCAATCACGGAATGAATGTAGCGATACGTGGTCTCAATTGTTTACAACGATACCACTTTGGGCAAGCACAAAACAAGGATACATAGTTTACGAAAACCATAGTTCAATAAAAGAAACCAGACAAAAAGTGCGTACAGCTGTATCACTGAGTGCACCACCGAATTTTTAAGTAACGGTCTCGTGAAAACCTACATCAAAAAACATGTCCAGGGAAGACCGGTCAGTGTTTCTAAGCCTTGTTGCCGGTTAGTTTCCCCCATGCCAACCTACAGCGGTTAAATTAAAAGTGTCTGTCAAAACGTGTGATCACTGGAAAAATGAGGCACCCAAACAAGTCAACGTAATCTGATTGCATCTGCTGAACCCTTGACTCATTTTGCGGTCAGACTACGTCCGAGAACTAAGCGATGCCGGTTAACAAGGCACGCCCAGTCACCTCAAAAAAAAAAAACGGGAAGGCTAACTCAAAGGACACCAGAAGTGACTTAGATTTTTGCGGACTAGATCCATACGAGTCAAGTAAACGACTAAGTTAACATTGAGGGAGAATCCTGCCAACGATACATCGGTTAGAACTGGGAAAAGATCAGTGGCAACAATGTTGGTTACCACCTGCACGGCGGTGAGTACAAACCTGAGCTACCTGGAGACTTAATGTTTAGGTCCGAGAGGCCGGGCCGTAGCCAGTTCGTGTAAGACCTTGTACGTCACAAGGCGGCAAAGATAATACACAGTAAAAGCTGGGAAGTGAACGTTGTTATAGGTTTATTCCGTGAACTCAATAACAGGCAACCACACTATGGACGGCGAACATTGTCGCGAATAAGTACGCGTTAAGTACATAAAATAAGATGAGGATGGAAATGACCAAACTTAGAAGAAAGTGTCCACCGCGTTGATCAATTCAATATGAACAGGTATGTTTAATGGGTGGCTAATGAAAACAGATTAGGAGTCCACCAGACGTTATGTGAACGAGTGAAAATATGGAAAACAAAGCCAAGTTATCATTATCAAGTTCAGTAGAACAGGGATAGAGCCAGCGAACAGATAAAGAAAACGATCACGTTTAAGAAGTGAACGGATCAGAGGCTCATTCATCCCGCGCACACTACAGCCAGCAATTAAACACAACTGAGGAGTTTGAATGACAATGACAAGCATAGTGAACATAAAGTAAAAAAAACAACTATGAATCGTATAGGAATCTACTCACCTAAGATCAGAACGAAGCATATCATCTATGTCCAGAATTGTGTTTCCAACGGACCATACCAAATAAGAAAAATAAGGCAACGATGTTTGATGATGAATAAATTCCAAAGCACCCTCGTCCTTCACTAGAATAAACGATTGACAAGGTGAAACCAGTCAGTCTTCATCTACCTCGATGGATATTCAGTGTGATAGTCCGCACGGCAATCCGCACCATACTTTCCGGATGACAGAACAGTTTAATAGATTCCACATACAAATCAAATTCACGACGCTGCTAAATAGCGAACAAAGAGTGAGAAACACATGGGAATCGTACTTCCAGATAGAAAAAATTAATCGTGTGAGAATTGAGTCGGAGGGATAGAATTTTGAGAAAGGATACGTAATAAGCGACAACCTGGAATGAAAGTTGGTTGAATTGACTACACATACCTCTTCGTCGGAAAAATCAAATCTGTGAGTAATTATATCGTTCGTATGATTGTTTGACAGTAGGTAATCTTCAGTGGTTTATAAATTCATATCATGTCAGTAAAAACATACAGATGGCTGTCTTGTTGGAAATATTCTCAAATAGGATGTTCAAAGTTTGTAACAACTGCACGCACACAGTACGTCCGGGGTTTTGTTTGATATATTTCAGGAAGTATTCCAAAATATTTTTTTCTAAGAAAAAACTAAGGAACAGAAAGGTGAGTAAATCAAACACAAGACTCACTCCATAATTGTGCTGTCATTTTGATCGCCCCAAATCAGAATTTCGGCAATCAATCGAACAGCTTCCACAATAGTGTCAGAATTCTGTTCAGTCACATTGACGTTCTTCTGTATCACAGAAAAAAGGTACCTTAATAAGAACACAAAAGTAGAAAATTTATGGATTAGATAAAATTTTAAAACCTGAGTCAACATCATTTACGTTCATGCAGAATCAAAAAATAAATTGGAGTTGAGGCTCACGTAATCGCATCTTTTAAATTACTCTGATTTTCCATGTTAAATATAACGTTATCGTTTCAGTGAACATAGTTACGTTACCACTTAGTCGATTGGCGCAGAGATTGTGGAATTTACAGTTTGTGAAAAGAGCTCTAGAGGATAACCCATTTCAAAGATGCATTTACTACGTTTACAATGAGAACTGATTGTAAAATCATGAGGAGTAATTAGTCATTCGACTTATCAAGACATCGGGCACATACATTCCCGGTGAGAAATATCCATGGCTGATTGTAAATATATCAGTCGTTTACATGAATTATGATCTGTCATGTGCCTAAGTTTAGGCATCCTGATAGTAGTCAGCTCACATCTGATCCAACAAGTGACATGAAAGTGTAACGCATTACCGCATGCAAAACATCACTTGTTAGTAGGCACGTTCAAAGGAAGATCTAGCACAGCAAGTTTCAGTTCATAACAGGACGGCATTAAACACCATCCGACAGACCAATGCAACGTGAGCTTGGATAATTCTAGGTTGATCAGATAACGATATTTGGGACAACCAAGGATGGGATTTATGACATAAAACACGGAGGCAGTGATGAACGCAACAGATCAATCTCAGGTTATTGTGACTCATAAAACAATGGATGAATTCGTAACATGTGAAGCTGTCTGCTGTCGTAGGGTGTGGAGGCAGGCACAAAACAGACCCATACTTTCAATAAATCAGGATGCGTGGGGAAATAAACGCTTCTTCAAAATGGGGAGTAAAGGGTGACGTTGACATAAGGTAGTTTGCTTATGCAGAAAATATTTACAAATTATCAATCAGGCATCCAGTATCTTCTTGCAGCTGAAAGTCAACTAGATCTCAAGTGCCGCTCTCAAAATACCCTCAATGTTCACCTAATGAGCCTCTGGAGGTTAGGGTATACGCTCTGCTAATGCTGAATGTTTCTCATATATGCGTATAATATCAGCCATATGTGTGATATAAATGTGATGAATTTAGCCTGATGATGAATAACTGAAAACGAGCTTGTTCGCTATACAGTATTTTTCATGACTACGCCATATATATATATATATATATATATATATATATATATATAGTTAATTTAAAAAAAACCGCGAGTGCCACCTGATCCAAAAAAAAACCGCGAGTGCCACCTGATCCATACGCGTTATGGTCCCGGCTGCTGTTGATGCTCAATAATATGAAATGACGGGTTATTAAAAAATAAGTAAACAGTTAAAATATAACAAATCTGTGGAGGAGTTAATAAATCTATAGTTGCAGGTATGCCAATGACGGTGACGCTGCCATTAGCACTGGTATTCGCAACAGGGGATATGAAAGAATGTGTTGTCTCCAACCTGGCAGAAAACACACGCAGCAAGGCAAACGGGATTATCATAGCCAATAATCACTTCATTACCCAGTAGTCTAGAAATCTCTCCCAATCGTCAGCAGCCACACTGAGCAATTCGTGGGACTACTAACACTTTGCCAGCACTGTGATTATGTGAACCAAATGGAGGAAGCTGTAACACCTTTACTACCTCGGTAATCTGTCACGAAATCCGGTAGTTCTCAAACACGCGTCCACGGAATATCGTAGATACGCAATCAGTCTTCTCGGCAATGCTGACTAATGAAGATAACAATGGGTGCCGTATAGAACACGACTGTTTTGACAAACGCACCGCGGACGTACAAACATGTACGGCGTACAACCGAACACGCATAAAATCTCGCATAAACATTTGCAGGTGACTAACAGAGTGGAATTCGTTTTTGTTTGCGTAGACAGTATGGGTGCGTAGATGAGCAGATCAGGTGAACAACAGTCGACGGCCTGTTTAAAATGAGCCTCTTTTGTCCAGCTGAATTCAGTGAAAAGCATTAAACTCGGCTGTTAGGCAACCGCTCAGCTTGTAAGTCGATGTGACAAAGCAGCTAAACTCGTCTACACTGTGATTTACGTGAATGATTATTTTTTTAAACAGATGATGACTAATGAGATCAGTGTTGATTGAGCTAGAGATGGGCAACGCCAGTTAGATGGCGGCTGTGGAGAAGCCAAAAACTAGAGATCTGACTAAAGAACAAAGGATCGAATCGGTGGTTCTTTAAGTGGAGAGTGCTAAGCACTCAGGTGGAGTAGCTTGAAAGTGTAGCATCGGACATTAAAGCTATGCCTCAGAACGTTCTGGAAAAATGCGTAAAAAATCTCGACAGACTGTGGTGGATTATCAGGCCGGACGAAGAATGGCAGGCGGAAACCCCCCCGATAGAAGGCGTCGATCACACACATAAACCGGGCAGAAAGCTCGGAATAACTGAACAAAAATGCGCAACATGGAGTCCGAGCAAGCGAGAAAAGATTTCGATAAATTCACGCATTTGACTGAAACTCCTAGACGAATGAGACAAACCAACAGTGGACGAGGGATAACCGGGACAAAGACAAGCTTCAAGTTCAAAAACACCACAACTCATGGCTCAGATCAAAAGCGTCCACACTCAAATGTATGCTGTTGAGAAAAATGTTGACTGATACACTCGCAAGCTGTAGGCATCCTGATTGTGAATGCTTGAGTACAGAAGTGGCTGTTTTTAGTAGTTAAGTCCTTTCTTCTCGGCCAGGGCATGATTTTTCTTCATGGGTGGATGACATTTAGGCATCAGTGAAAACCATTAGTGTATTTTTGCCTATGATGATGACGACACCCATGAGGAAGTCCTAAGCCTGTTTGTTCCTCTTGTATATGGAGCGCTCCCTGGTTCAGAAGCTTTAGTATCATGAAACTCATGAGTAAGTTTTTATGCTTTCGGAAGCAAAAGCCTCTCCTAAGATCTACCCCTTGAAGTGACCTGAGGCGACCGGCAGGGGCGAACGTTTTCCTGCTCACGTTAGAAGTGGTGGACTAGCCTTAGTCAAAAGGCCAACGGCTTAGCTCCGAAAACTCTGGATCAGTCAAGTCATTCCAATTGACTGGGCTTGGCCAACGTCAGTCCTATTCTCAAAATATACTCAGGCACTTCGGTTGTCAAACACGGATGGATTAGCCTGGTTCCTATTGCGTCTTTAACCGTTGTATTTTGCAGACCAAGCGTGAAGTGTGAGCATTATATCTCTGAAGAACAAGTCGGGGCTCATTTTGGTCACGGCTACATCTCCACACTCCGCCAGATGTTTGAACATCACTATTCGTACAAAAGGTCGATAATGGTTAGTTTAGACACTAGTGGTGTTCGTCAAGTGTCCGATATCTGTTATCCTATTTAATCTTGTCATGGGAGACATTCTGGAAAATGCGCTCGAAGAATCCAGTGAGCTTGGTGTTGAGCTGCTTTTTGGCGCTCGGTTGACCGATCTGGAGTGTGCGGATGATATTGTTCTATTTAGCCCCCCTGCCGAAAACATGTAGACCATACTGAACAAAGTGAGTGACCAGGCTGGTTTGTATGGAATGCGCTTTGAACCTTCGAAGTGCACGGTGCTGTTTCAAGACTGGACAATCCAACTCCTGCCCTCTTTAATGCTGGCAATCCACTTGAGACTGTGGACACAATCACATATTTGGATAGCACTATCTCGTCATCTTGTAATATTGCTAATGAAATATCAGCAAGGATAGCAAGGACAGGAGTTGTCTTTTCCAAACTACTTCACCTGTGGCGTCGAAACGACGTTCAGTTGTCGCTAAAACGAAGGATATGTAATGCTTGTGTGTGTTATGTTTTGCTGTATAGTTCGAAAACGTGGCCTGTTCGTAACGAAGATGTAAACAAATTTGCTGTGTTTGACCATAGCTTTCTCCGCCAATTGGCTCACATCAGGTGGACTGAACACGCGAGCAATGTGGCCGTTCGCCGGCGCGTATTCCGGAATATTCAGGATGCGCGATCAATGGGTCAATTAATCACGTTTCTCAGTTTTTCATGGTTGGGTAACATACTCCGTATGCCAGCCGAACGTTTACCGTACCAGACACTATACTCTGAGATCCACAACAGTCGGGTAAAACCGCGTGGTAGTCAGGCAACAGCGTGGTCTCGAAATATCAAAACCCTGACTGTTCAATTGAGCGAAGTGGATAGGGTGCCGTCCGCCTGGCTGAGGTCCCCGTGATCATCCAAATCGTTGGTTTGAAACGCTATCCGAGATGGCAGTGTGCCACAGTCAATGGTGTATCGACATTCGTACTACTTCTAGTTCTTCCGCTTAGTCCTCTTTTAATTTTAACCTTTTCAGTAACGTTTATTTTCTAGGATAATCCGCGCGATCGTTGAGGTCAGTGGCGATTCGAGCCACAGTCCCTTCTGGTTAGGTTCAAGGCTGTTGTAATGATGGCAATGATGATGATACATTAGAGGGGCCTGCGGATCAGTGGCCGCAGCTACACTCTGGGACGGTCTAGAAAGGACGGGCGTGCCCGAGAAGGGTGCCTACATCTTGAAAATAAGTCATCGTTAAATCTCGGGCCAGTTTAGATTTTATGGCAGTGTATCGCCTGCGTTGAAACATTTAACTGAGATGTGATAGTGTTGTTTAGCCTAACCTTTCCTACTCAAATTTGCAGTAAACAAGACATAAAATGAGCACTGACAAAACGCGAACACGATGATGTGGAAATGCTTCCAGGCACTAGAATTCGAGTATGCAGACGACAATACTTCAACCTGTGAAGAGTAAAGGGAGCCCAGGACGTCATGGACAGATTAGAAGCATGGGTTGAACAGTTTGTTATAATATCTGAAACTCTTAGGTTAAGAGTGCTGTTGCAAGATTGACAGGATTGTGCGTCTGCTTTCAGCCTTGATGGAACCAGCCGATGAATTCATGTACCTTGAGAGCTACATCGGTGCTGATGGAACGTTTGATGTGATCACAAAGCGTGCAGCAAGAGACCGAATGACGTTTGCCAACTTACGCCATCAGTGGTGGCCACATAATCTCAGTCTTTCAGGGGAAGGTAGAGGATATAATGTCACTGTTTTATTGTAAGGCGGCGAAACCTAGTTAATCCGCACTATATAATAAATATATAAATATGCAACAGTTGCCGCTGGTTTTTGTTGCTACATTAACGTGGTAGTCACGCTTGTGTGCTGTATTGACCCGAAGGCTATGGCGAATAGGACTTCAGTTCATCTAGGTTCAACCACGTCAGTTGTCGGTAAATTCTAACCTGAGATGAGATGTAAGAAGTGACCGCCGATAGTATGTTGACATCGTTGTTCGATACAAATCTACGATTACTCTAAAAGTACACGCCAGTTCACCGAGATGAATACCCCCATTGCAGTTCAAAAAGACAGTGGTAGTTTGCCAATGAAAAGTATGATACGGGTTCAGAATTGGACTAAAAGTGAACAGGTGATCCCGTACAAAAGCCCATCTACCCTCCTCTGATGTGTGCTCTTAGAGATGTAGTGGGTCCAAGTAGTACAATAGATACCGGACAAACTAGTAGTAACTAGAGTCAAACTAATCACTTGGTAATCTTCGTAGGAGCTCCTGATGCCTTTCGTTGGTAGTTAAACCAATAGTGATTGATTACAACGAAAAGGGACGTCTCAGCTGTGTACACTAGAGGCAAAGCCTCGACTAACATTACCCGCTATGAAAAGTACAAGCGTGAGGTATTCTTGGGCAGCAGCCTTATAGTGGTTAAAAGAGAAATGTAACCGCAGAAATCAATTCCTGTAGATAGAGATAAATCTACCAATTGGGGCACGGCATCACGCGTGGTCATTTAAGATGCCTTTTGATGTATTTTTCCGAGATTGGTTGTGGATGGAAACTTACCTGCCTAATTGTCAGTTTCATAGATAGGTGGATGCCTCAAATTAACAATACGGAATGGAGTAAACAACCCATCGAAATGCTATGGTGAAGATGCTGCTTCTACTTTTCCGCTAGCCCTTCTGGGTGTAGTCTGAAGGCAACCGGCACACGCATGATCCTACATACTGTATATATCGTACTATGGAAGTTGAACGTTTTGAGATTTTTCAATTCAGTCAATAAGGGTTCACGATGGGAAGTCCAGTCGCCCAGGCAATTTCACCTTGCTATATGAAACAGCGTAAGGAAAGTTCTCTCCGGTAGCTAGTGACTGAACATTTCAGCGATCTGGTACTTGTCCTCATGACCCCCAGTGTTAACGTACATGCTGCACGAATCAACTCAGATTTTCGTCTAACAGCACCTGCGATTCGCATGGTTCGAAATAGTAGATCAGTGGTCTAAGCACGTTTGGTACATATACTTTAGAGTAGGCAAAGCCAGTTTCTCGACAGCTAACAGTTGTGGCCGGTGGGATCATTGCCCAGTAAAATTAGGCGCGAGGCAACATTGCACCAGCGCATGGTAAGAAACTGGACATGCATTCTGATAAGATTGACAATTCTGAACGGAACTGCACAAAAAAGAATAGTTATTGGGTTGGCTGACACTTGGTCTGGAGAAGGAGGACACCAAATACAGTGATGAAGCATACATTGTTTAACGAATGTTGATAAGAGATAGCCTGAACTCCGCGAAGGGTTACAACTGCTAACTAACATTCTAGCGACGTGATGCTAAGTCAACTTGTCATCTAGAGGACATTCGGTCCTGTCAAGTCGATCGATCTCAACACTTATGTTCCCGGGTGAAAAGTGCTGGAACTACGCGTTTACTTCATGACAGCACCTAGAACGGGACAGAAAACAATGTTTACGGCATCATCACTACACGGACACAATAAATAAATTGAGGTGATTGGAGATTAACGGGGCTAACTAGGCAGACGGCCACATGGTTAACTTAAGTGTACGACCAGTGTTGAACGGACAGTGCGAGTAATATCAGACTTTGACGTAACAGTGACTACCTACATAGCTCCCGCAGATACTGTTGTTGGCGGCATCCGAAACGGGTTAGCTTGTCACAGTGACCGAGGCCAAAGGACGCCTGTGACTTAAGCCATCACCTCAAGTGGTTTGCACTGCACTACCTGCGGTTTCACTCACACACAACGTATCCGGTGTGAACCCGAAGGAATAAGACCAGTAGATGTATGAGTAAGGCCATTGTGTCCAGCCGGCCAATGCTGGTTAGCCAATTGAATGGCTAGCACGAAAAGGAAACCCTTATCTCTCGGAAAATAAACAGAGAGAAACTGCAATGACAAGATCTAAACTGAAAAGAAAGATGTAAAATATAATACAAGAAGCATTTCAGTATACGAGTGCATGTTAGTGCATTCCAAAGAGGGTAAATTTGAAAAACAAGAATCAAAGTTGGGCTATGAAAAGATCGGGCAAACGATTCATCATACACTACAGCAACAAAGCCGAAGGGAAGGGTGAGTAGAAGATCGCAGACACCCAAGTTTCTGAAAAAAGGAGCGGATTAGTTGCCAAACGACCATAGGTCTTGGTCGAAGCAATCATTAACAAAAATAGAATGGATATGCTGATATGACCTACCTGAGCCTAACGTACTCGTTGTCTCTTCGCCGACGGTGCACTGAGTACGCTGGTGATCAACTAATGCATGCGATAACAAGCACAAGAACCAACGTAACTTCGTGACATCAGTTTACACTTAAAGATGCAAGGCGCAAACCACGCAGACCAGCTACACTATTTAACAGGTTCAGTATGGTCGGCAGGTTGTCGGCAATATACATACACTTTACACATACACACACTTACGGTGGGACCTTTCATTCACTTTTTTGTTATCCATTTTAGTTCTCGTACTTGTGCTGGAAGCAGAATAAGGTCTGATTTTGCCTTTATTGATGTTGAATTTGTATGATTTATCGTAACAGATACGTTGACAAATGTTCTGGATTCGAGACTTGAACTGCGGCAAAAATCGACTTTCAGTGATTCAAGCATCCAATCAAGCGCGGCCTTCCGACCTACCTGATAGTAGTGAAGACGTTTACATCAGCCAGCATTTCGGACTTAAACATCGGATAATATGCCATAGAAAGTGGAGAGTAGAACGACGAGACTTATTACGAAAGTTCTGCTACTATCCATAATGTCCATTCTACAGTTTAGCCAAGTGAGGTAAGGGTATAAAAGTTAGGTTCGTAAAGACAATGAACGAAGGGCCAACGGAAGCATATTTTAGCCCATTCAATCCGTTGGATGTAGAGGAATCGGTTTCTAACATACGGGGTTTGATGCAGTGTGGGATCAACAATGATGTAAAGTGCCATGGCTGTATGTGGATTACAATGCTGTTACAGTGTTCAGACCCGGAAAGGAAAACGGTCGAGGCTCAACCAACACATTAAGCTCAAAAGCTCTCATCACGAAGGGTGCGGATGGAAATTGACTGGAACGGTTTTCGTTTTTTTTATAAAGAGGCCAGCCTTACTCCAGTCTTCAGCCGCAAGGACACCTGATAATAATCATTTACATCCCTTACTACTGGTCTTCTCCTCCTCACCATCACAGACACCAATACACCAGTGGTTTTAACTGATACTTAATCGCCACACAAAACATGAAGAAAAAGATAAGCCCTGTGCAGGAAGAAAGAAGAAAAAAGGAGGGAGGAGTTCAGCCAATAAAAATAGCTACCTTTATGTCCGATAATTCAACATCAAGATACCTACACCTTGCAGACAAACAACCGAGTTATAAGCGGAAGTAAGGCGTCACCAGCAAGACAGCTTCCTTACGGCTTTCACTGCCATGCGTCATTAAGTGCACTCACGTCACAGACAACTCAGACAAACAACGACAACATTCACGCCACCGAGCCCGATAAGCCGCCATCTCACCTAGCATCTTTAGTCACCGACTCTGAGTCGCGAGGTCTCAAGCCTGAGAGACAAGCCCGATATACGGTGGCCAACGTTCTGGTGAACGATTTCATCTGTCTACGCCACGTCATCGTCTATCCGTCTCGCACCTTACGCTAGTCGACCGCAACGTTGGCAAAGAGTGGTCGGTGTGGCAGACGATTAGTTGAAATTCTTAGAACATAACTTAGCCATCTAAGTCTGTGAAAGTGTCAGGATTGAACAAAAGAATTCGATTAGCAACCACTACTAAACATCTGCTTTTTAACCTCTTCGTTACTTACTCGTTGATGCCACCCGATGCAAGCGACCGAACGCAGATATCGGAGGTCAAATACCTGCAGACGGTTCACGTCTTTTACCATGAGCAGCGATCATGTTTTGCTGCCGTAAAGTGATACAGCTCTCACAGTTGCCTTTCTACCATTGGGTGAAGCACACAAATTTGATAAAATAAATACACTGATCGATTACCTTTCTTCGACTGCATGTGAACCTAACGTTCGGCCTTTTAGAGTCACATCGGTTCCGAAATCTCCATAAATACACCCTAAAATCGACGTGATCGCCCGACACTTGATGTGAACTAGGAAAAAGCCGAGGAGATGTAGTTGGGAATCGTTTTCACGCAAGTTTAATTTACTCGCTAAATACGATGACGTCCGAGCCGTGTACAAAAAACCCGTGATGATACCGTTCGAGACGCATTTATCTAAAGGACAGTCTAGCCGCATACGTTTTAGGCCTCTGGAGCAAGGGGTACTAGATCTCTGAACAGTTGCTAGGCAGACAAAATTAAAATAGCCCCACAAGCAACCATTAACCTGAGCAGGCAAAAACTAATCTGTCTTGCGTGATTCTAAATTACAAGGAGAATATGTCTAGTAGCCTGAGTGCGTCGCCGACGTCAGACAAAGTGCCTTACACTCCCAAAACCTACGATGTTTGGCGGTTATAACCGACATTCACGTCACAGTTGTCCAACAACAGAAGCGACCTAAGAAACGCGTGGAGAAACAGCTCCCAAAGGTTTATCTATTAAGGGCTATCTAAAAGAACAGCACCAATCCTGAACTTCTCCCTCTTCAACCACGGCCGCTGTTTCGTGTATCTGCCTTCTAAACATTAGTACGAAGGTAACCATCAATGGGGTCTCTACACAACTTAGCAGTGATGCATACCACTCACGAAAATGTGTGGCTAATTGTACCCTCAAAAAATAAAATCACAGTAGCATCCACAGAGCCCGCGGGTATTACTCTTATATGACTCTACGCTATCTTTCTCCGCAGATTTGCGTTCCGACGTCATACTTCGTAACATTCCTTTCAGATAACACTAATGCGCCGCGATCCCCCACGACGACCACAAACAAGCTGTCACTCTGTAATGTACCAGCTGGTTGAATAAAATCAACATGGCTGCCAAAATGTCAGCATATATTAAGGGGGTTCTTTGGGCAGTTTATAAAACTCGATCACACGTTAGAGCTTCCGTATTCAACGCCACTGCGCGGGTTGAGATCCAACAGCGGAGAACCGCAGCCCTTCCTGGTGAACAACCTTATGACGTCATCATCAGAGATACACACAACAGTCGCTGGAGCACGATTTGAGACTAAAGAAGCTTTTTCTGTCAGGCTTGAAGTCATACATCATACTTTGCCGTCATCATCATCATCACTACCATCAACATCGTAAACATCAATACATCAGTGGTTGTCGCCGATGTACATGTAATTTTCGTCGAGGTGTCTACTTTTTGTCTTTTCTCTCCCCGTTTGACCAGTTTTCCAACCAAGTGTAGCATACCTGACTCGCTGAATTAACAACGTTATTTTATTATCACCCAACCTTACGTGTCGTGGACTATCTTCTTGGGATTAACTATCTTGAGTAGATGCTCACTCCTATTTGTGATTGCACTTGCTTGATATTGTTTATTGCAGAATATTCACAAGTTGACCAAGATACTCATCACTTAATGACCATATAAAGTGGCAAACACGCCAGGCTATGACGGGAAAAAACAGTCTGAAATAAAGAAGGGAAAAGATACATAGTGAAAAAGAAAACCATACAAACGCATACAGATATTCGCAGCAAGAGTGTCAATGAATTCTATTTTACCCGAATTAGACAACGTTCTCAACTAAAAGTGTTCATTCTCTTTCGGAGCCAAGTCAAGAAGACGAGGGCAAACTTCAGTATGTTTTCATGACCTAAATCCTGACCTATTCTACTACCTTGACGAGGCGGTCAGGCTTGTGTAGTGTAACGATCCGGAGGGCTGCGTTGATTGGAACTTAAGTCCTTCCATGTTTAGCCATGTCAGGAAAGTCAAGGGGGAAAAATCAGACGGAAAGCAATTACATTCATAGGGTTTTATGTGGCACCACTGATCGTGTAAAAATGCACAGATAGTCAGGCACGATCCTATGAGCATACAGTAAAACGACTTTTATGTTTGCGGATCTGCTACCGTCCGATTAAGAAAGGATTTAGAAAAGGTATCCCCGGATAAAAGAGTACTACGGTTTCCCAACGATTTGTTATGAACGCCGTTATATTAACGAATATGGCCGAGAAACTCTTAGTCAGCCAAAAGCATGACGTAACGTCGAATACATTTATCACACAAAGTGATGAATAGAGTCCGACAGAACTGTCATATTCAGTCCACCCTTTGGCTAGGCAACACTCTCATTGATAAATGAGTCACACCGTTGAGCCATTGAATGCGAATAGGGTATCCAAGGGAACACCATTTCCTGTTGTCTCACAGATTAGAGTTTAACGTCAGAGACTCGGAGTTGGGTTCCCCAAGCAAACTTCTTCGCAGCGTAAGGGACCGGAAAGTGTAGGGAGTTACCGCTGCCTTGACAGACCAGTCCACTCACTTTCACCTTCTTTTCTCTAAACTACTAATTGCCCCCCCTGCTCACACGAAGACAACCGGCAACCATTAGTGCCCTCACTGTCCTCGCTCTCCGACAAATAAGTCAACAATTTACGCTGGCGAACACCCTGTCGGGTATGTGCTGTCTCCGAAACGCTGCTCCACGTCCCTAGCTTTATTCTCCGATTAAATTCACCCTTAATTAACGCTATGGATCAGCGGTTCTTTCTCTGAATCTCTGGTGACGATGAATCTGGAGTGTGGATTGCACTGAGCCCTGAGACAGAGCAAAACTTTCTCAGCTGGATACAACCAACGGTCGTCCGTGTATCGTCAGATTTATCACTTCAGTCAAAGTTTCTCGACACAGACCAGAAGGGCGTTTACTTGCCACATCTGCATACGCTCCAACAAACAGTAGTTCAGATGATGTCAAGAACGCCTTCTACTATGCCTGCTTCGATATCCCGAGACAAGTGAAACGCTCGGACATCACTGTGCTTGCTGGTGATGTGAACGCACAACTTGTTCGTCTTACTCCTGAGGAAAACGGGTTGGGTGGTATATCTAGTATCCGTGCGCAACGCACTGTCGGTGGTGATCGACTGTTAGGGTTTTGCGCACCTCACGGACTCTGTTATGAGAACCCTCTGTTAAGAGATCTGTTCCAAAGGAGCACTGCAAACACAACAGAAGTGAATCTCTGCTGATACGGCAGAATTTATGAACAAACGTCGGTCGATCCCCTTGACTCCAAATGTGACAAAGACCGCAATGAACTTGAACGCAAATTTAAGAAATCTGCGTAAGGACCAAGAAGCCAACTTCTTCGAGCGGAAAAGAGAAAAAAGAACAGGCAGGTTTCTGGCCTGGCCGCGGGTGTACTTATCATATATTCACCTTGTGACAGATACTGGGGCATCGGTGCTCGTTTTCTCAGCCAACGATTGCAGTAATTTTGAACTCGAAGGCCGTTTTTGACTCGACTGCCCGACATGCTCTCTGCACCCGTTCCCATCACAGAAAAGTTCTAGCGAAGTACACCGATTTGACGAAGTCGTACGTTCGTTTCTAGTATAGCCATCTCGAAAGTGCTCCACATCAAGTGGCATTCGACAGAGATGTCCGATCTTCTGTTCAGTTTTGCGATGGACTATGTTCTGGAAGCGGCACTCAGAGATTCCGATGATGTCGAAGGGGGCATTTACCGTGTAGTAGCCTGACAGATTGTGATTGTGCACACAACATCGTTGTACTTCTTTTCTAAAGAAAATATACATATTATGCTGAATCGGTTAAATGGTATGACTGGTCTGTATGGTACACACTCTGCACCTTCAAAGTGTAACGTGTTGTTACAAGATTAAGTTGACACTGACCCTGTCTTTGCTACTGCTGGTAAAGCGCTGGAGAATGTTGATCGCTCCACCAGCACGGGTAGCGTCATTTCGTCAGCCTGTATTATTGCTGACGATTTGACCACGAGGATAACGAGAGCACGTAGTACAATCGCTAACCTTTATCACTTGTGGTGCCGCAGAAACGTTCATTCATCGATTGAAAGCAGAGCTTACAATGCACATATGCACTCAGTTTGCCCTTATGGATCAGTCTTGGTCCATTCATGCAGAAGATGCACAAGGACTCTTGGTAGACGATCACTTCCGTTTCTGCCAGTTAGCGTGTATCAAATGGACTGACTTTGTGAACAACATGACAGCACGTCGATGGATATTTCCATGTGCAAATTCGCAACCGACAACCGAGATAGTGGAAATGTACAGTCCGCTGGTTGGATCATGTACTCTGTATAGCGACGGAGCATCTGTTGCACCACGCATTGTTCAGTGTGGCCGCTAATAATCGGAAGAAATCGCGAGGCGGCCGGGCGACAGAGTGTGGTCACGGGCTATGAAAGCTTTGACCGTCTCGCAAAAAATGAATGGTAGGTGTCATTTTGTTGATTACAGTGTTCGCGACTATTCACACTGCTGGTTGGAAACAGTTTGACATGGAGTGTTGAAGTCAGTGGCAAGTCTGTATTCGCAAACTCGTTGACTCTTTTTCGTGGAATTTAACTGTTTTTGTGTGTTTATTTTCTTTCTTCGCTTGTTTCCTGTCACATATTTGGAAATACTCATTACTCTACAACTTCGTAGAACATCGTCAAGACCAACGGTAACCAGAGCTATTGTGCTCACCGGTACGGCGCAAAGCCAAAAATGGTACTGATTAACTGAAGCTTCATCATGAGTGCCTTCATACCCCGAAACAAGGTCATACACTCACCACTAAGCAGCCGCTCCCAGCACAACCCGCAAACAAGACAGGGTGTGGCAGGCGCTGAGTTAGCAGTCTTAAAGTGTGGCCGAGTCAACGAAGCCCATGAGACAAGATCAATACGGTTAGGGGTCGAGAGAGTCTATCCGTTCCGAAGACACATCGGCGAACCTCGTTATGTGAATAATGTGCTACCACCACACGCCGCTGTTTTGCAGACACCGATGGTCAAAAACGGACATCCTGTGAACATCCTTCGGGCGAATGGACCAGGGTTCGAGGCTGTACAGTAGGAATGCCCTTACAGTGGCACTGTACACTCTACCTTTCACAGAAAGACGAAGATCATGCCGACATCACAGATGGCGTAAGTTAGCAAATGCCATCGGAGCGTTTGTTATGTGATTTGTGATCTCAGACATACCATCAGCACTGTTATAGCTCCCATAGTACATGGACCTCTTGGCCACTTCCAACTATTCACTACAAGGGGTGAGAACGAGTGCAGAGTTCTGTCAACCTTGCAACAGCACCTGGCACTTAAAAGGTGCGGAGAACATAGGAAACTGACGAACGAGAGTCTTTAGTCTGCCTAAGATATTCTGGCTCCCCGTGAACTCTCAAACTAGGGATTTATACACTGTTTCGAAGTAGAACGCGTGGGAGCAAATCCACACCATCATACTCGCAATCTGACAGGGAGCACCCTAGCATCTTGTCTACTGCTAAGGCGAGCAGAAAACAGGGGGCTATACACTCTTATCGCACCCAACTAGGGATGGTGAAGGTCGGTAATACGCTGTCATGAGTTTTAGCTCCATCCGGGGTCTGGCAGTAAATTATCCTCGGGGTATTGATACATACCTGGGGCACACCACTCTTTGATAGATAGTCCTAGAGTGCAGCTCTGTCATTTGAATCAAAGACCTCCCTGAATTTAAAAAAGCAACAGCTGTTGGCTTTCTGTATGAATGGCGGAACTCAAGCATCTGGCGGAATATGAAGATGTGGTCAGCACAGTCAGGGCCGGTCGGAACTCAGTTCGCTCCCAGCTGACGAGCTGTTCGCGTGTTTCGTGTCTATGAAGTACAATGATAACAAGAAGTTTCGCTGCAACAGGAATCAGGCTAATCCCTCCATGACTTATACACAAAGTGCGTGAACCCTTCTTGGAGATGGGATGTGTTGAAAAATTACGGCCTCTCGGAACGAAAGCAAAAACCAGTCTTCGTGGCACAAAGCAAATCTCGATTTATTGAGTTTCTATTGGTTATTTTATAGACAAGACGTATTAGTAAAATGAAGAAATACAATTGGTGCTGTGGCTTCAGCTTTCCCATTAGTCGGCTCCAATTCACTAGTAGCTCGTTTGTTTTAACACGTGACGCACTTAAACAACTTGGTTCAACGCGTGACGTACTTAAACAACTTGTTTTAGTCCGACATTCGTTATAACAAAATCCGATGCTGGAGCAGCGTACCGTCCTGATTGGTTCCCACGTTGACATACCAGTCTGCTCGCCTTGTCGACACTGACTGGCCGTTGTCTTCCGCGAATCCCTGGTTGACTTCGTATCGATGCGTTTATCCCATCCAAACCCTTTACAGGATGATGCTTGCCAAATCCGTCATTTGGAACGATTTCACTAACCCGAACCTCCTGGAACAGTCATTAGCTCTTTGACTAAGGCTGAGTCCCCATCCGTAAAACGAAAAGGAAGGAACTCATCTACGCCAAGTGTCTTGTGAAATTTCAGGAACTTTGCCTGTTCCCGAGGGCCGTTTCGCTGTTCCTTCAGGCTGCCAAATCGATTCTAATGACATTGTGCTTTCTTAAATTAACAGAATCCTTGAAAACCGTCGTAAGCCCATACTTCTGTAAATATTCTTGCAGGTTCTGTGTTAGTCATGATCTCAAAATCCATCTGGTGCTTTATGAGACTGATCAATTCGAATAACTGATCACTTAGGGAAGGGCTACCGCACCGTGACAAGCCATTCTCAACTAGGCACGGAAGAATTGCTTCCCCAAGCTATTGTTGTCCCCAAGATAAGAGATCTCGGCTTGCTTTAAACCAACTATAAAACCGGCTAATGCACGGGCTATGAAAGCTTCATTCCCACGAGTCTGTAACACCATGACCTCCCTGGGCCTTACTGGACACATATACCATTATACGCATTGCTATGCCGGACAACTTCCTTCCCGAGTGAACTACGTTCTGATTAACAAGGGCTCAATGGTCAACAATCTTGTAATAGAAGCCGAATTCAGACATGGTGACTACGCAAGCACTGTGTTTATATTAATTTGTAGCATAGATATACCAGTCAACTCACCTAGTTCTAGTGACAACCCACCTCAAAAGCTTTTCGAATCTCCCACCGCTGCTGACACTTTCTATATTCTTGGCTAGGAATAAACCTCAACTCCACTCCAGTAATATGCAGTGACTTCAGACAGAACGGCAAATTTGGATTACCTTGTAGGTCAGAAACCTTCAGCGCTCATCCATAATCAGAGCACGATTCCTATTTAAAAAAATAGCAGCGGCCCACAAACCGCTGTCTCCAGACCCCACAGCCTTTTTCTCGTTTTCATCACTAACCTGCATGTTCCTTCTAATGGACTACAATACAAATGACGCCGAATGGTATAGCAGAGGAGCTTGTCACAGTGTTTTTTGCCGGGATAACGGAGTACCTGAGCCTTCAAGGGCACGACCATCGTGGATGAAGATTTAACGCTCTCTGAAGTAGAGCGTGCAATAAACTTGCTACACCGCACTAAGACAGCAGGGCCAGATAGCATTCACCCAGTCAGCTTGAAACCCCTGGCTAAAATTCTGTCGCCGCCTTTTACTCGTATGTTCAATCTCACGTTACATGTAATCCTGATGGGCTGGAAGGAAGTCATCATAATTTCCATCCTCAAAAATGGTAATCGCCTGGTTGCTGCAAATCACCGGCTGCTAAACCTGATTAAGGTCATTAGCAAAGTTTTCGAAAGTATAGTATGGCAGAGAATGTACAGATTCCTCTGTGCGCAGAAATTTTTTAAGGCTCCTCAAAATGGCTTTCTAAAGGGGGTAGCTCTTGTCTTACCAATCTGCCGACGGTTTTAGATGCTATCATAGAGACGTTGGATAGAAGAGAAGCGATTGAGATGTGTTACCTAGATTTCCGGAAAGCTTGCGATCCTGCCAACCGCAGGCTACTGAGTTGGAAACTACGGGAGATGGGAGTATTGCTCACAATCTGTAGGTGGATCCAGATGTTTCTGGCCGGAAGGTGGTGCAGGCTGAACACAAGGAGTTCCGTTTGACGAGGGTCCGCCATTGAGTGGTGCACCATAAGGATCAACCCTTGCTTCTATGCTCTTCCTC
>JTDE01003433.1:7565-26222 GCA_014338405.1 Paragonimus skrjabini miyazakii
AAAACTGATGTGTTAAGAAGTCAGGGCACAAAAGAACATATTGGTTAGAACATCAGGACAAGAACGAAGGAGTCGAATTATGAATTCTTCTCCTCAGAATCAATAAACAAAATTGAACAGATTGGCTTTTCAGATCAAACTTGTGAACTTGGACAAAAAGCTGAACTGTCAGGTTTTTAGCAATCAGCCCTCACAGTTCGTACAGAAACAGTTGTCAATTTGTAGTACTAGCAGTAGTCAGCGTTAGCACTAGATGACCTGTTCGGAAATAGTATGAAAACGACTATGCCAATACTGACGCCAACTCACTTCCTGGCATCATTGGCGTAGATCATACTTCCCACATACAACATAAACTCACCACTGCTTTGACTGAAGAGACATCAAACCTTGAGTGTTGCAAACAGTGAAAAAAGGTGAACATTGAAATCAGAAGGAGTCAACCCAAAAAAGAACAGCAGGTAAACCAACACTTTTGGTTCTACTGATCAGGCTGAAACCCGCACTCAAACTAAATCACATTTTCTTACTGTGTGCTCACATTTATTCAATGACAACACATATTGAGTAGTCGCATTCTAATCGTTTAACTTGCTGATCGATGAGAACATGCATGCAGTTTGAATCGTACGATAACCTTTATTTATCTCTTCTCAACTCCCGTCTATTTAATTACTTATCTTGTTTCCTAATTCATCGAAAAGAGAAAAAAAAATGCAAATTTCCGGGCGTTACAAACTTCTGGAACTGAGCTATGCTTGCTGATTGAATGAATCCTAATATTTTGCATGTACGTACCCGTTCCTCAAACAAGTATAGTACCATTTCGTTTAGTTAGCTGGCGGCAATGAACTCAAGCCTGCTAGACCACAGAACTTACTTAAACATTTTGGCTTTATTTATACCACTGTCACTGAATGTATGACATACACGTCAGTCATGCCGTTGAACAGTTCATTTTTAATGTATATACGCGCACTGTTTCATTTAAATTCATGCGGCTAACTCGAAATTCATCTCTTCGTCATTCACATTTCAATCGACCTATAACCTCTATTGATTGACGGTCAACCGGTCGAGAACGATGTGATTGTATTGAACACCAGGGGTATCTTGTGGATGCCATTTAATTGGTCGATACCAGAGGGCAGGCAATGATAACAAGACTTATTTTGTTCATTCTGTGTAGGTTGGGAATCAGCCAGTGCACGTCCAAAAGTACAGTAAGTTTCAAGTTTGAGCTATACCCATTTCTTGCAAGGTCCCAGTCAACTACTCCACACTAAATGTCTTTCCCACTCTTTTCTGCGAAGGTGTACTCACTGATTTCGTTGTTATTTTTTTTCAAACTTGTTAATTCCTGGAAATATAATGTCGGATGATGTCTTGGGGGAAATTTAGGCTTGTGCGAAAACTAGTTAGTTGGCAGTTCAAAGGTGCTGAACGAAGGTCACCTGAAAGACCTGCAGGAAAAAACGCAGCAAGACCACATGACGATAGTCACATTTTTTACGATCTGTTCGTCCCAACTGCTTGCTACCGACTGATTTTGTTCATTTTTCTGAAGAGAAAGAAAGGAATTCGCTTAATTACTATGAAATATAGCGAAAAGGTTGTCACACGCCTTAGAGCGTTTCGAAGAGTTACAGTGAACTAGATCGGATATGCTGTGTCAGTATTTAATGGAGCAAAACACTTTCATCTAGATGTTACACTCTTGGAGGGTACATGCCTATGAAAGTGCATGCCGTCTTAAGTGAAGCATTAAGGCCTGACACTACTGAATATAGATGAAACCACGGTCAACTGACTACCGAAAAGTGAAGAGATAATAGCAAGTCAAAAGTAAGAGCAGGATTAGTGTAGATTTGCAAACAAATCAGTCTTGGATTTCAAGTTGAACCTCACCCACAATTGATCGTAGCTGATCCTTGCTCACAAGAGAAAGTGGTTGGGCGTTCACATAGATAATTCGGTCTTGCCCGATATGAGGTGAATGGCGCAGTGGTAAACACGGTTGCCTCATAAAAGCGTGGCCAGAGTTCTAGTCTCGGCAGTGGCAAGGATATGCACTAGTGACGAACTCTAATGAGAGCGATACTCGAGTCTAACTCTTCTTTTCGAAATGGGCCAACTGGGACGTCCATGGGAATGTGACAGCTGCGATCAATTGTGGGTGATGTTCAATTTGAAATAAACGAAACCCCGACTACTCATAAGTAATCTTGGATTTACCGGAAAACCAAGGATATCACGTTTGGGTTACTTGGGAACAAAATGTAGGGGTTATACATAGAATATTCTAGGTATTACTCTTTAATTTGGCCGCTGTAAGCATAGGGGAATGACGAGTTCTTTTCGATTAAATGATTGCAATATATCAAATGAGGATATTAATCATTTTGGCATCATCTTCCGGAGCCATTAGTTATATACCCCAAGTCATTATGAAATCAAGCAAAGGCGGTTGATTAAATTCAACCTTGTGATTACTCATCATCAGTTACCACAATATCACACGACTGGCTGAATTGACTAGTTTTCTCAACGAACGTGGGCCAGTTTTCAGTAGATCCACATGGTAAATTTCCGGTTTTTGTTTAATGCACTCAAAACTGTATGAATGGGAAAATTAACATCGAACAAATATAATCTATTCTTTACGCGTTTACCATTCACAGGCCGAACACATGAAAGCTACTGAACATTTTTTCGATTTCTTCAGCTTTCCTTAAAATCTAATTTAAAGAGATCTCTGAAGAAGAAGTTCGGCTTTTGATAAGATTTAGACTTCAGAAAGCAATTTTGATCTCTCACCTGCCAAATGGTCGAACCCTCAGTATAGCCACTTTCTGATTACATTTCCAGTTATTCTTCGAAATCGCCAAGACCGTACACCACTCTCAATCTGTTTGCTTATCAGTTTACAAGGTTGCTTTTATTTGTCAGTTACATCGTTGACCACATGTTGAATAACAGCGTCTGAACGCACCAACTACACAGTACTTATTGGTAAGGTTACGAATGATATCCTTTATGGAAGTTATATCGGTGTTCAATCATAAAGCATCTGCAAAGATAGAACCAAGTATTGAATGCATCTTAATGTTCTCTTTTTGCTTGCAATAAGATCTGGTAAACATCATCTGTGCACCAAAGAAATGTAGAACAAAAGAAAGGCTAATTTCTTTCAGGTGAGGCTTGACGTAGTCATAAGTGTAATGAAAAACGGAAGTGAGTGGGACGCTAATAAGTAATGACGCCATCAAAAGGAAAACGGTATTGTTTGGCAAGTCTACAGTCTTCACACCACAAAAATTTACATGTGACTTCCGAGTTATGCTCATTCATTTTGAACCCCAGAGATTCCAAATGATTTGAATACCACTAGGGTACCTCGTAGCAAGTCGAATTAGACGTATCAATGCTTGGCCATGCAAATGCTTTGCGTTTATGCCTCCTGAGCGAAAAACACAAAAACGAAGAAGCGGAAGAAAGTGCTTGGTAATTTTGTTTATACAAACAATTACAAACTTAAGTACTTATCGTTCAGCACTTGTTAGGCAGTGTATCGCCTGCCCCAATTTGATCCTCTTCAATCACAGTTGGCTAAAATCTAATAGACTCGTTGAACTGCATTCAATGTGTGAGCATATGGCTTGATCAACCTAACCTAAACCCGCCCTTTCACGGGATAGAGATGTGTTACGTTTCATATTCAGGTCTTTAGTTGCATTTTTAATGTGCGTTTGCTAATCTTTGACTGTGACGCCATGAAACCGCTAACAGTAACGCCCAAAAGATGGTATCGTGATACTGGCTATTAAAATATGAACAGTGATACAATCGTATAACCGGGTTATTAAGTTTCCAAACTGGACTTGGATATCAATGTTGTTGTGGAATGGGATGATATTTCAACTTGCAAGTGAATTGAGTCAGCAGTGATTTTGTACACCTAATAAGCGGAGAAAACCCGGGCTATTCGCGGTTTTAAAATATTTTGGCAACTTGATGCTCTATGTTTCTGGAATACGTTTGTTAACCGTGGCACAAAATGCGTTTGTGATCATACACTGAGTTCAAGGCTGGTGAATCAAAGAAACCATTCGTCCCAGTTTTATTAAAATTGCAAGGGGTGTATCTGGAATATCCAGTGATGGATTATGTTTACGGACTTAGTTCTCCTTTGAAAATTGTATCTGCAGAACATATATCCACTCTCATTAAGAACAGTAGCGTTTTACCCTATAATCGCCGATAACGCGAGCCATCGTGTTTGCCTCGGTTGAACTCGTAACGGAAAAGTTCCTTTAACACTGTGGCTACCTGCTTCATTTTGCCTTTGAAAAATGCTTATACACTGTCTCCTAAAAGTACACTTCAAGAATAAAGTATAAAAAATACGTTTGTTTTCGCAACCTTTGCTCTTCATGTGATATTTTGCACACACCTTATAAAGTTTCGGGATGGATGAATTAAGCTAAGTTCTTTTACAATACGACAGAAGGGTGACATGTCTATTGAGGGAGAAATGAACACCAAATGAAGTATCTAATTATAAGTACCAGTGCAAAGAAAGATTCTTACTGCCAGAGGACGAAGGTAAGAAGTTGAATATCGAAGAGTTCACTGATGTTAACTGACCAATGTCTAATGTCACAAGAAGGGGTCAATACACTGACTGAGTAGTGGCATTTTAAGTGAGCTGTCTCTTACTTTAATCGGATGTTTACGGGTCTATCAACGCCGTTTAATAGTTATTCCGGTTCGAGCTACTTTTGAGCACACCAGAGAAGAGAAAACAAGCCGAAATTACTGTGCTGTGAAAATTTTCATTGTTGGTGAATACTAGTGACCATGTGTTGTCCGGCAAAAGTGCGGTTGCTTATAGATCGCTCAGTTAACATCTGACACGTCTTAGATAGGCAGGATTATCATCATTATTTTGGGTAGGATTGAGTAAGGCATTTGGATCAATGACATCGTTGAACGCTGAAAATGCGTTGGACAACTCTAAACTATTTACCAAACAAAAACGAGGTCCAAGGAATGACATAAGCTAGCCAATCTCGGATACGACGGTTTGTGCAAACAGTCATTCCCACTGACCTTCAGTGGAGCGGTAGACAGCACTTCTGAGTTCACTGGGCCGGAGTAGCACCAAACCTTTCAGAGACTCTGACTCACGATCTACGAGTAAGTAACGGAATCGTAGTCTTGACAGTTATTCATAGGGTAATGGGAAATGAGTGGTTAAAGCATAATGCCTACCTGATCGTCTGCATGTCAAAAATCAGGGGAACTACAACTGTTTTTGTGCTGAGAAGATGTGATTTTCTCTTATTTCGCCTCATCAATTTTTAACGCATCAAGTCAACTCACAATTCTAGTTTCTTCAAAACGTTCAACAAATGAGGCACTTCCATTGGTAGAAATGTTCCGAAAATACTACGGTTTCGTTTATTGCACACTATTAGGGACAAACACGTGACTGACTATCTTGAGCGAGTTTGTGAAGTTGAGCAAATATCTCTCAATACATTTACTTTTCATCGCATGAATAGTAGTAGGATTTCATCAACTCGTTATTTATAGTAATACTTCTGAGTGGATGGATATATTCATGAAATTAGAGTAATTAGCGTTAGTTCCGGTGACAGTAAAACTGAGAGCATTTTATTTGCTACTGTTTCAACAACTGGCGTGGCAAATATCATAACCTCTGCAAAAGTAGTGTGGTCGGTTGACGGCAGAATTTTGTTGACCGATGGTTACGATGACATTGACGCTAATGGAACAAGTGCTGTCAGGTTGGGCTTTTACTAATAGAGGCAGCGATGGAATAAGCGCTGTCGGTTAGTCACTCGGAACGGTGCGTGGAGGCAATGTTCTAAGCGTCGATGCCCTTGTACACAGTTGTGGTTCGGTTGTTGCTTGCATTGTCATCGCCCTCACGGTTTTATGAGTTCACACAACAATTGGAGCGCACAATTATTTGCAACAGTCCGATGCACTTGAGCATTCGATTGAGTATTCCACTCTCTTTCATACACACACACACACATACACTGTGTCTGGTGTCCCTGCTTCTTTCGTTAGCTCCCTCACCAAATTTGATGGATTTTTATACAGGAAATTGCTTGTCACCAGGACAAAATGGTCGATATTAACCACTGGGGTATAGCAGCAAGCAAAGTCCAGTTCTTCTGATATTCGAACGGTGATGAAATTGCAGGTTTTTAAAAAGATTGGTTTCCTCTAGGTAAAGCGCATTTCACCAGTTGAAAAAATGTGTGAAAAGTGAGTCTGATGAAGTTTTATAAACGATTGATCACAATTTTCTAGTGATTAATTGCAATTTAACAATGCAAATAGACATAAGTTGGATGAGTAACTTTGATGGATTACCGTTTTATGATGGCTTACTTGCAATTTGGAGTATTCGTTTTCATTAACCAAGTTTTGTTCACTAAATAAACACACACCCAATGAATTAGAGTTACAAATGTTTTGGCACACCTTTTTCACCGTGAAGAAGTGTTAACAACCACACAGACAATTTGATAGCCAAATATACAAAAATAAATTTTTGAATTTATGTGCTGTTATTCTGTTTCATAGGCTTACGTTAATTGAGCACGTCCACCACAATACGTTCAGGCATTTGGAATGAAATGTCTTTCATCGAATGGTATGTTTTTGAAAATGGTCGGGACTAATCTATGTTTTGTTTGAGTGGAACTGAGAGTTGTTACGTCAGATATGAATGACCTTTATAAACAGGGACCATGGCGACAAAATGAAACGTCATGTCTGGTTGGATGTAAGTCGAATATTACCCTCGAACTAATTCACAATGAAGTAGCACATGCGCCTATCTGATTAAGCAACCCTAACTGTTTCAATTTCCACCTTAACATGCTACTCGAAATCTGATACGTGGGTGAACATAAAAACAGTAAATAACTAAAAGAACGTGACATAACATTTGACCGTGAGATTCTGGACTCTGAGTCGTTATCTTTTTCGATAGTGGCCACGCCAAGCTTGTCGTCTTTCACGTGATCTAGCTGTTTATTTGTTTGAAAATAGGAATCAGGAACTTTGCTTACAAGATCGAAACATGCAATTTCTGTCAAAAGAATTTAAACTCTGCATTCTTACTGACTTCTAACTATACGATAACCACGAACTAGTGCTAAATGTTGAAATTTTCACAGCTGAACACCTTAACATATAGAAAAAATCATTTTTAATAATGAGGGGGTCGACTGGAAAGTCTATAGAAATGCGACAGCTGCAATAAATTGTGGCTGATGTTCGATCTATATGAAATTCATTTTTACTGACGAAATGAAATTTATGTGTAGTTGTATTTGTTTGACAACACAAATGATTGATAAGATAGTTTTCTTTAGTTAAGACTACTTTAAGCACCAAATGCTATGCATTCCAGTGCACCTTAAAACAAGCAGGCAAAATGACACCGAAACAGTACAGGTTTAATAATTGCACTCTGTTCCTGCTTTTAGAAAAAATGACTGTTTACACATTGAAAAAATATATTCATTCGCGGTTTCGGCGTTTAAATGAGATTTTCGACTGCCAGTCTCCTACGGGAATCGACATACTATTGTTTCACGCTTATTAAGGTTCATCTGCGAGACATAATCTCTTTCTAAAACGATGTTATACCCCTACCATCGTCATTAGGAACTAAGTAAACTGCTATTTACTTAAGCTTTCAATAAACACATTTGGAGAATCATATTCAACACTCAGTCACAATATAGTGTGTATAGTTCGCAGTTTGTCGGATCGTTTCTGTAGCAGAGTAAGCAGGGATGGACCCGTTCATCCCAATTTATGGCCGATTGTCAAGACTTCTCAGTTAAGCTAAAGCAACTGCTTTCATTGAGCCAACTGAGAGATGTTCAGGTTAGTGATCAAAGTTTGGTGACTTAGATTGTCAACCACTGCTTAACTTGACTGAACGTAATCATAGCTTGTGGTGTTATTCATCAAACGTTAACTGGTTCCCAGGATTATTGTGAATCCCTAAAATTTAACAACGTTGTAAACGCTTTCAATGTGTATTAGGCAATGAGAGACTTCTGTTTACCACATCTTCTGTTAGGTCCGTCCATTGTGGTCGGTAATCATTCAACAACGAGGACTACTGCAGTTGTAACTTTCGTTCAAAACATTTCCAAATAATCCTTCCGCTGTACGCATCATTTATATGAACTGCTGGTGGCATGCAAACAAAGTTTGCATCCCGATTGATAGTGACGAACCAGATGCAACTTGACTCTATCTGAATGATATATTTAACGAATAGATGAAGTTTATTGATCAGGGCATGCTTTTTTCCTGTTTAAACCTTACGGATGTGGCTTCCGTGTGTTACTGAAAGGATTTGTTTTAGTTAATTATGTCGCTTCTGATCTGATCAAACAATGTTGATCGGTATTAATGTTTTCTTCGGCGTATCAAGCATTTGTTTTTTCCTCTAAACATCCACCGGTTTTCAGCTCACTGGATATCTCTAGTTTCATTTTTTACTAGTTTCTCTCAGGGCCATTCAGGCTTATCTGGCAATAGTTGAAATCAAACCGTGTGGCCGCTTTGGGTGACAAACGATATTCCTGACTAGGACTTTGCGTTTACACATGCAGTCAACTTATTGGCTTTGATTATTGAACCCCAGTATTCTATAATTTAGTTTTTTTCTACTCCATTTTTACTTACCTCTGAAGTTCCAGTACCCTAACCGAAAGATTTTTGAGCTGTGCTCTTGATTGCGGTTGGTGTATATGCACTGATGTTTTGATATAGTCAACAACTTGTGCAAATGAAACGACCCAAACTTCTTTAAACTTTCTTCGGTCGTTATCGCTGCATCAGCAAACCTTATATGAACTGTGTCTGACAACAAGAAGTGAAAAAACATTAGCTGTCCGATGAGCTTCAGGGTAAGAAGAACGAATATGTTAACGTTTCTTGTGCGCACAAACTCTTCTCTCTCCACGCACGGTGTGCGGATGATATACTAATTTTTACAGAACAGCGTTTTTTCACTTCGTTTGCTGATAGTTTCCACTTAAGTCACTCACATCTTGTTTTCTGTTATCAAATGATAGGATATGCACTACTGACCAGCTGCTCTAATGAGAACGAAACTCGTGTCTGGTGCTTCTTTTCGAATGGGGCCGACTGGAAAGTCTGTGAGAATGCGATAGCTGCGATCAATTGTAGGTGATGTTCAACTTGAAATTAACCAAATCCCTGACTACTCATCAGTAATCCAAATGGTAGTCCTTAAGTGCCTTCATTTCATAGACATTCTTATTGCTAGTCATCAGTATGTAGCACTACAACCGCTTGTTGCTAGTAAGCTCATATGAAACGGAAAGTATGTGCAGTTCTCTAGCTCAGCAATGAATGGCTACAAATGGGAATCAGCGAGAATCTTATTTCAAAGTCCCGGGAAGATACGCACAACAGCCCGACTGTTGCTGGTAGAGGAGTTACCCGAAAAATATCATAAATATCCACAGTAAGAAGGAAACACCAAAAGTAGCAAGCTGCAATGAAAAAAAATAGTTTATTCTTGCGAATCCAGTTCACTAGCAACCGGCTGACCAGCTTGAGTTACGAAATGACAAAGATTCTACAACATAACCAATTGTTCAGTTGCGCTTTTTTTGCTTTTAGGGATTAACTCTTCAGAGCAGTGACACATACAACCGATTAAATGGTCTCCGACATAATATATCGACCCAACTGCAAATTGCAAGACACAACGTAGATGGAGCAGTTTGATGCTCGCACCGACGGATGCAGAAGGGTGCTCTTAAGGAGTTAGCAATTGTGACATCAAAGACGAATTACTGACTGTAACACTCCGAAGAACCTGGCTTAAACAATGGTCACTCACATCCTAGGAACCAGTCATCTTGCCGACTCGGTCAAATCTTTCGGTACATTGCTATGTAATTGCAACTCCAAATGGAGGACTATTACGGAAGTAATCGAAGTCAGACAACAGCGGTAAGTTCTGTGTGCTCAAAGATAGCGGAATAAATCAATCTACTTACTTGAGTATAGATTAGGTCGCCAATGTGCAAAAGACTGAAACAATTTGGTTAATCTCTTCAGTAGCTGTTGCCAAGCGCAGTTTGTACAAAATTTTGACATGAAATCCTATGTTAGACTGAGGGGAGTTTATCGGAATGATACCGCCTCGTGATTTGCTTTCTTCCCGTTTCGGATAAATGGATAAAGAAAACCTAAGGTATTAAACTTTTTGTAACTTTCTTGACTCCCGTAAACTCGTTGTTTGGCCTCTGGTTTGTATGACAACATCGGGGGCTGATCACCTTTTGTTCATTATGTTGAATAGCAAAAGTTGAACCAACGTTTTAGGGAAGGTTTTCTGGAGCCCAAATAAGGTGGAATAATATGTTTGGGGTCTACAAATTGTGACTGTTGGTATCTTCAGCTTTGATAAATCAATATCACTAGTGAGTAGTGGAGAATTTTGTTTTTCATATAAATTGAACATCACCCACAATTGATCGCAGCTGTCGCATTCCCATAGACTTTCCAGTCGACCCCTTTCGAAAAGAGGCACTAGACTCGAGTTTCGCTTTCATTAGAGCTCGTCAGTAGTGCATATCTTCGCCACTGCCGAAACTAGAACCACGGCCACGCTTTCATCAGACAACCGTGTTGACCACTGCGCCATTGACCTCACATTAGGCACGACCGAATTATCATATGTGAACACTCAACTACTTTCGCTTGTGAGTAATGATCGGGTTGCCCGATCGCCTCGAGAGGAGACACAGTTACTGTCTGTTAACTCTAATCGATAACCTCGCGATTAGGACTACTCTCCAAGTTGAAATCACAGAAATCAGTGACTTGTTGAGCGGTATTCGATTACTGATGAGTAGTAGGGGATTTTGATTTTAATATAGATTGAACATCACCCACAACTGATCGCAGTGGTAAACACGGTTGCCTCATGAACAGCGTGTCCGTGGTTCAAGTCCTGACAGTGGCGATGATATGCACTACTGACAGGCTCTAATGAGAGCGAAACTCGAGTCTAGTGCCTCTTTTCGAAAGGGGCCGACTGGAAAGTCTATGGGAATGCGACAGCTGCGATCAACTGTGGGTGATGTTCAATCTATATGAAAATTAGTATCACATTATATACTGTATTCCCGCGTTTGTCATTCCCATCCAGACTGTACAGTACATTACCACCCGCCTATGATTCACCAAATGCCAATGATTCTTTCGTATGCCGCTTACTTTGACACAGATCCAATAGGTCCAATAGTTTTGTGTGAACATTTAGATGAAATATGACCTCCTCATTTTCGTTTGAATGAGAGTGTTTAGTTTGTTAGTTAACTTCTTTTAACAACGTTGTTGAAAAAATTATTTTGTCGCAATGCAAAAAGCCTGTTACTTGCTCGACAGCAATTCGACAAAACCTAAGAAATACTAAGTAACCTGTGCACTCACTGTGACTGGGTTACTGAATATGTCGAATTCAATGTACACATCTGTAGTGGCCGGCTGGCATAATTTTTCCATTCGTGTGTAGTGATGCCCAATTATTAGATTGCATTGGCCATTCGTAGCTCCCTGTGTTCATTCTGTGCACGAATTAGAAGAAGGTAAGCAGTCCGGGTTGATGTAACGCTCAGAATTTCCGATCAGTTTGTCAACTGCTGCTATCTCCAGAGAATGTATTTACCAGCTGCGCGTCGATAACCAATAGTATTTCATCCGAACTTCCTATCAAGAATACCACGCAGTTTGTTCGCTCAGCTCGTTAACGTATGGTGAATATGAAGCAGCATCTAAAACCGCATTCAGTTAATCAGGTCCTTTATTTACTTGTGAAAGTGTGCGAGAACGGCTTTTCAAGTTGTTCATTTCCACACCCACATCCTACGAATAGCTTTCACCTTGTTCATTTCCATAAAGTCCATCATCATTTATGGTTGGTCACCATGAACAGTTGTATACAGATCTTCCAGTTATATAGTGAACATAGTAAATTCCATCTTTCTTGTCAGGAATAAAACTTTATCAAGAGTCTAGATTACCGACTGCCCACAAGCTGTTCTGAAATTATGGACGCACATTCAGTCTCAAGCCTACTTTAACTGTTAACATCCGACTCGTCTTTTATTACGGAACAGCAGAGTACCTACTTGGTTCACAATGCGGAAGGCCTCGTGAACAATCATGTCAAACCTGGCAATTTGTTGTACTGAACAAATCAGTAATGCTTTTCATTAAGTCATTACTGTTTTGTATGCAGCAAAAAGTGCCTGCCAGTCTCTTCACACTAATCATCTCAGTTAATCCCTGTAATATGTAACAAAAACAGGTTAGCCACCCCCAATATAACGAACGTTGGCTGAGGTGGATGACAGCCGGGAAAAGTCGATGAGGTATCCAAGTCGTTGGTAATTGCATATGTTTCATAGCACCGTACAACAGAAAGTCACTGGGTTACGTAGTATTCCGTTGGAGTATTTGCTATCTCGTGAGTCTAAAGTATGTAATACTTGAAAGCATTTTTGTTACTCACCTACATAATTTATGCTGACAGAGCCCAAATGTATGGACATATAACGTACGTTTATTCCTAATCGCGCCACTCAGCCTTTTAAAGCTTTCGATATTACCAACAGAAATTAGTTAAGTGCAGTGGTCGACCACTCTATGTGAATTGCCTTTCAGTTATTTTTCAGCGTATATTATGTGGCTTTTACTTCATCGATTTACTTGGAAGCGCTTTGTTGAGTTTCGTCTGCATTAATTTCAGTATATTCAAACGTACGTATTTTTTACCGTCGTATCATCCGTAGTTACAATATAATCGGTTTTGTTTTGATTTCTCTTGTGTGTATATATTTTCGTAAAGACTTTCAACATATGCAAAATAATGTGCTCATAAACTTTTCTGCTTTTAAGGCTGTTTCTCTAAGTAGTCTAAAACAAACCGTAGCAGAATCTTGCATTTCATTTTCATTATCTAGCTGGTGAGTTATTAGGAAGGATAAGTGAAGATGAACGATTTAGTTGCATCACTGAAAGTTCTAAGACCAATTCATTGAATGAAGTTCCATCATCTGCCTTTGTGGTTCGGCCAATGAGTTGCAAACAGCGTCGGGTTTGTGCGATTTAACTGCAGTGTGCAATATCTCATACAATGACACACATAGTTAGCTTCACCGTATTCAAGTGTTTCCTTACGAGTTGTCTGTAGTGGGTGCACTTAATGACGCCTTACTTTCACTTACAGCGCGGTTGTTTGCTTGAAAGATGTAGGCGCCTTGATGTTGTATGTTTGAATATAGACGTAGCTATGTTTAGTAGTTAGGTGCATTCCCCTCCCCTCTCCTTTTACTCTCTTCTCATATAGGTTTTTCTTTCGTTTTTTTCTTTCGTGGTTGTGTAGCAGTTAAGCATCAGTGTGAACCACTGATGTATTGCTGTCTATGATGATTATGATCATGAAAGAGTTGAAGGTTTACGTGAGTTTACGCGAAACCCATCCATAAGCCGAACCTTTTAAAGTCTTGCTGAAGAAGAGATCGAAACAGGAAAGAAATAACTTATTTCCTCCGGTTCATTTGAAAAATGCATATACGTCTTTGAAGCTTTTAATTTTTCGATGAGCGGTTTTATTCAACAAAAGGTATACTGTAAATTACTACTGAAACTTGTACAGCTAGTAAATACGGAAGCGGATAAGATGTCCAACTTCCAGAAGTCGATGAGAAAACAATATCAAAACATGTGGTTTACTTTTCGGGCTACAGACAAAGCCAGCTAAGTGTAACTTCGGAAACTAGTCCTTTAGGTTTGCGAAGAAACTTGTGTGAGAGAGAAGACAGAGCGGCGCCAGTTTTGTTGTTCACTAGTCATTTTTGAATGTGCTCCTGGACACGTGTCCAAGCGTTCTCACAGTTCGGCTGATGGGACACGCTTGGGACATGTGTCTCGGATCACGTTCTCAAATGGCTAGTGAATAACAAAACTGGCGCCGTTCTGTCTTCTATCGCACGACATTTGGAAGAAACGGGACATGTAATTTAAGTGAAGAATGCTTTTCTTGTGTTGTATTGCCCAATCAGTAAGCATACTTTACCTTTTGCTGAGGTTGTTGCGATACACCGTTACAAACCTCCATTTTGCGTACAGAAGCAAATGGTAGTTAACCTATCACTACCATTGTGTTAAGAGTTTGCAATCGTGAGCCTATATTGTTCGTTAAGTGATTGTTATTTTATTCAAATGTTTCGGTTGTACCGTTTACATGAGTTTATTTCCTTCTCTTGTCTTAAACTTGTGTCATAGAAATGTAACCATCTGGTCGCGCGAGCCCCATGTGAGTGACATCAGTATGTCTATGCGCCAACAGTGGAAGACCCCAAAGTAATATACGACAGTATTCATCACAGCCCACTTTTACTTAAGAATACTAACATGTACACTTCCGACTGAATATGTAATTTTTGATCGCTATAGTAGGTATGAACTATTTTACAAACAATCGTTTGTGGATAGTAATTAGTGTGAGAAAATGAATGTGATGGTATAGTTGGCTGTCCTTATGCAATAAGTTAGAGAATCTTGCTTTATGAAGTCACACTTTGATGATATTGTCTGCAGATTCTCCAATTAAGTTGACGTAAAAAGTATGCAGTTAATGGTCGTGGATTGCCGGAAGCACATCACGAGTCTTGTGGTTGTTGCTGCTTATCGCGCTACGCACCTGGTTAACCTAGACTACGTATTGTACAGTTTGAACGGCAGACGGTGGCAGTTTTAGAAAATTACCCAGTTATAGGTTACTTACGTTAGTTACATCAGACTCGATGAAACTTACGAAGGCTCTTAACAATATAAATCCGGGATTTCGAAACAGGCTGAGTTTCCGCACACCTAGTTCAAGTGCTCCTGACAACTGCTTTGACATTTGAATTTAATGGGGTTTGAAATAAACACAACAGTAAAACTCTAACCAATTTAAAAAAAATTATGTTAACTAACTTTAAATCCATCAGGTTCTGAGAAATTCAAAAGATATATTGCAAATTGGACATCACTTAAGTTTGTTGTGAAGGAAGAGATTTGTAGCTTAGAAAAATGATCTAACTATTAAAAAGGCATGACAAACTGGCTAACTATTGTTAATTAGTGATCTAAATTTAACTATTTTTGTGCATTTGCATCATCAGAAGGTGGCAAAATTTTGCCATTTTTTTTGTTAGGAAGATTTGGACGCATACTAACCTGAGTGATTTATTTGGTTTTACTCAATTATCTATGTTGTGTTTAAACGTACTACGCGTGGCCCATACTGGACCACCTTAAATTCAGTTGGCTCTGAACTGGTCTGCTCTAGTTAGCTGCGTACAAGCACGTGTACAAACGTAATTTAATTGCATTTTTATTGATTTCAATAAACATACAGTCCAATTAATTAAATAGCCTTTGTTCTAAACACAACACACTAAACCCGTTCCACTGGCTAAATAGCAGAGAGATTTACGAATGTAATAACCCTCAAACCGTCTGTCTTTTTGTTTTATTCAACCAAACGAGACAAATTGGCGCTTTGCCAGTTCTTCAGTTTCTTTGTTTTGTTTATCCCTAAATTTGGCTTCCCGTTTTTCATCAAACACAGCTTTAATTAATTCATTTAAAGTAGTTGCCAAGACTGACGAAGTTTACGAGCGAGCACTAATATCGAGCTGTTTCTGATGTGTGTCGGTGTTGGTTTGCTTCACATGACAACTTAGTTGTGAACCCCGAGGTAGTCTGTTGTAGCCTTCAGCTCTCTCCATATCGACGCAGTTCCGTACCGGATCGACAAACGTTGCAGCAGACGAATGCAGTGTCATGTGTGTTGCTGCTGTCCTTTTTTCCTCCCGATTCCAGTTTCGTCACCTCTGAAAGAATATTGTTGTACGGTCAACCACCATTGACTGCGACATAGTGACAAATTTTCAGCACGCATCATGTCATGCTTGTGCATAGTTCGAAAGTCACTATCCCGCTGTATATCGTAGTCTGAAACTTTCAGTTAAATGCCACTCTATTCACACGATCAACCCATCGTTATCATCAACAAAAGAACAAAGCATATGAAGAATGTTTCAACTTGATCTTGCACACCAAATGTTGGAGCCTGTGTGAAGTTTTCAATGAAATTTTTAAGCCGTATTCTCAGGAATGGTGCCACACTCTTGCTGATATACAGCAGTATGTTCCATACCGAGGCCTAGCATAGGTTGCTGTGGGTTTTTGGATCTCTCGCACCCAAATAATCTCAAAGGACTTCCGGTTATTGGTTATGGTTATTGTACTGATTGAGCTCGGAATCGATCGATAGCTTAGTAAACATTGTGAATTTCAGTTAAATGAATTCCTCCACTACTTTGAAGAACAGCGACCTGTGTTGGTACCTTGATTACTGTTGGTCATTTTGATTACATTCCTCGGGCTTACTGTCAGTCAGAATAGCGACACAACAGTGTTCGTCCTCTCACAATCATTTGCTACGAAAGTGACATCTGTAGGCATCCTGTCACTACTGGGAATGCGTTTGTTTTCGACAAAAGTTTGCAGCGACTCACTGATTCATATCTTTTGACGATAAAATCTATTCTGTAAGCAGCAGGATTAGGAAAACTAGTATGAAGCGACTCATGTTAAGCGCACAGCTCATTGCCGTTCTATTATTGATCGGGGATAAAATATAACGTTCAAGAAATTATTTGGTGAATGAGACATTCCCTTGGTTGAAACCTTTCTTTTTAAAAAATTGTTGCAGGACACTCAGATTTATCAGGCGTGTTAAAAGGAAAATTTTAACTGATGAAGTTGGAAATCGTCGACAGATTAACAAATGTGTTGTGTCCCATGAACGTTCGTTTGTAGAACTTCTGATACGTCGTTTGGTAGTTTTACTAACTTAGAAGCAATCCAGTCGTTGCACTATGGACGTTTGCTAGACTTGAATCAATAACAAAAAGCGCATACCAAATACTGCAATATCTGTGCCGCCTGGACTAAGAAACAACGCCAAAAAATCGGGAAGTTCGTTTTTGGACTCAACCACTTATCACTTCCATTACCTCATACGGAATCAACCAAATGATTCAGGGATTTGACTGTTGCGGTAGGATTTCGCAGGCGGTTCACGCCGGAATCCATCAGCGCCTCTGTTGAGCATTGAAATTACATTGATAGTAAGTAGTTTGGCAGATTTTATATTTCAGAATGAACAAACTTACGAAATATTCAAGTTTAATCCATAATAATCATCACCATCATAGCGGCCATGAGCCTGACCAAAAAATAATGTGGCTCGGGCCGCCGCTCACCTTAACAGTGACGTGGAACATCCTAGAAGAAAACGCTACTAAGAAGGCTGAAAATTAATGAAAGAAGTCTATGCCAAAGAATTAAAAATGGTATAGATGCAGGTACGCCACTGACTGTGACACACCGCCAACTCGGATAGCGGTTCTAACCAGCGGTGTGAGTAATCACGGGGACCCCAGCTAGGCAGGTGACACCTACCCACTCTGCTCAGTGGAGCAGTCAGGGTCTTCATATTTCGTGCCCACGTTGTTGCTTGACCACCGTGCGGTTTCACCCAAATGTTGCTGGCCGCAGTGTATAATGCTCCGTACGGTGGACGCTCTGCTGGTATACGGAGTATGTGACCTAACCATCGCAAGCTATGCACCGTGAGTAGTTGACCTATTGATCGCGCATCCCGAGCGTTCCGGAATACACGTCGGCGAACGGCCATATTTCTCACGCCATCAGTCCACCTAATATGAGTCAATTGTCGGAGACAGCGATGGTCAAACACAGCAAGTCTGTTGATATTTTCCTTCCGAACAGACCACGTAGAACAGAACAGAACGAACACAAGCAACATATACTCTTCAACTCAGCGACAACCGCACGTCTTTTTGATGCCTCGGATGCCGCAGTTTGGTAAACGCAACTCGTGCCTTTGCTATCCTCGATGATATATCATCAGCAGTATTACAAACCGACTAGATAGTGCTACCCAAGTATGTGAAACTGTCCACAGTCTCAAGCGGATTACCTGAAGTGAAGAAAGTAGGAGTTGAAGTGCCTCAGTCTTGAAGCACCACTTTGCACTTTGAAGGTGCGAAGCGCATTCCATACAAACCAGCCCGGTCACTCGCTTTGTTCAGTATGGCCTGCATGTCTTAGGTAGAGGGGCTTAATAATCAATGTCGTTCGCATGCTCCAGACCAGTTAATCTAGCGCCACCAAGTTCACTGGACTTCTTAAGCGCATCCTCCAGAATTTCGTCTTTAACAAGAGTGAACAGGACGAGAGAAGTCGGACACCCCTGACGAACAGCACTAGAAAGGATGAACGCCCGAGACAGTTGTCCATAACCTCTCACCCTGCTTGCAGAGTAAGTATACAGTGGTCTCAATGGATTTACGAATTCCCTGGTACTTCCTTGTGAAGAAGATTGTTCCAGAGAACGTTACGAGAAACTGAATCGAAAGCAGCCTTCAGGTCCAAAAAGACCAAGACCGTCGGCTACCTGTA
>JTDE01003433.1:26352-44060 GCA_014338405.1 Paragonimus skrjabini miyazakii
TCTCCCAAGCTGTCTGAAGGAGTTTTGTCAGTTCTGATATCAACCTCTCGCCACCATCCTTGAAAAGAGGAGGAGAGAGGAGGTCGGGGCCAGGAGACTTATTACGCTTCAAGAACTTGAACCTCAGGACCGCTTCTGTTTCCGAAGGAGGGCTGTCTAGAAAGCAATAACCGACCACTCGGATCCCGTCGTCCACATGGTCTGGTTGAGGCCAGCTGAACTTTTCGTCAAAGTTTTCAGCTCGCCTGTCGAGTCGACGCGATTGACTGATGATAAGTGAACGATCATTTTAAAATATGGTCCCACTTCCACCGACTCGATGACAAGTACAACCACGGATCAGGGAAAAAAGCCTTTTGCTATTCCCATGCTTCTTCTTTCTCTTTCGACTGTTTGACCAAGTAGTGTTCACGGTCTTTGCACAATCCTGTAATCAGCTTGCGTTTAAGTTCTCAACGGTCGTCATCATATTCAGAACCAGGTGGGATCGAGCGACGTTTGTTCATGAGGTTTATCGACGTGACGGAAATCCAGTCATGCCGCAACTGAACAGCTTCTTCGGAACATATCTCTTCACAGCATACTTTCATAGCTACGGCGAGGTGTTCCTAGTGTTCGTTAGGATCCTTCACCCGAGTCGAACTGGACAACTTGTTCACCAACACCTTCTAGTGAGCGTTCCTTACACTCTCATCGCTCGAATGACAGTTAAGTACCTTGCATTTACGAGCGTATGCCCTCTGGGCAAATGACGAAACAAAACGGGCACGCACAACAGCATGATCTGAGTCCAAGTGGTTACTCCAAAAGGCACGACGGTCCTTAACAGAGTGGCGCCACCTACAAATGACTGCTGTGTGATCCAACTGTGCCCACGGCTGAGAAGCACATGAAAATCTCCACAATGTTTCTTTCTGTGTTGGAATGCGGCGCTCAGAATGTAACCACCGTGAGATGCGCACAGCTGCAGTAGTCTTTCGCCATTATTAGTGCGTTGTGCTTGGACACTAAACATGCCTTCTGGTCGCTCATCATCCGAAGAAAGACGGTCGAGTTGAGCATTAAAACTGTCCGCTGGTATGATGATGTCTAAGTATTTAGTTTGCTTCAGAATGTCAACGAGGGCGTCATAGAACGCATCCTTGATAAAATTCGAACAGCTGTCTGTTGGAGCGTACACCGATATAATGAATACGCAACGCCTTTCTGATTTGCGTCGACAGACTTTTACCGATGTATTGAGTCTGATTGCTCACAAGCAAATGCTCACTGGGATCCAGTTGAGCAAATATTGTTCTGCTCTGGGACTCAGTGCGATTTCCACTCCAACTTGACCACGAGATACGGCTTCGGCAACCCTGATAGAGAAGCCCTTGAATCGACAATTACCTAGAGGTGAGTTCAAATGGATAACCGTCCTAAAATCGTAGATTCGCGTTTCCGACACACAACACACATCAAACTCCAGACTTGAGAGAGTACTCGCCAGAGCAGCTTGCTGAACGACATGTCGGAGAGTGTGGACATTAAATGCACCAATGTTTATCAATTGTCTTGGCCTAGGAAAACAGTTATTGCCCGAAGGTAGAAGACATGAGGTGTAAAATAGTAGGAGGAAGTTGAGTTGGGTGAATAATGTCACTGTCGAGAGAACGATAACTTCTGATACTTCCCGGTCGTTTATGCCGCGGAGGAGGTTGACTTGAGGGACCCCACCTCGAGTCTCCGACTCAAAAGTCTGACCTGCGAGACAACAAGATACTTGGTTTTCTTGAATGACCCTACCCGTAGCCAACGACTCAACAGTCTGATTCACTTGACAATGAGAAGCTTGCCTAGCTCGTGGACGCAGTGAATGAGTGATTGATGTCTGATTCTGGACACTGCTTCACGCAGTGGATGTACTCGAAGCTACATCGGGCTTTCTGGAGATACCAGATGTCTTTGGACTGTATTGGATAGTACGCCGGTGGTCACGGTCAACCGTTGGGCGATCAGAGTGCTCTTAGTTTGAGGGTACCCTTACTAACCCCCTTCTTCCTGATTCGGAAGACAGCAGTGCTGCAACTATTAGAATAGTACTTCTGTATGCCCATAGGATCGTGCCTCACTACCTAAGCACTCCTACGTGGTCAGTAGTGCGACATACAATTCTATAAGTTTAACTGCTTTTCGTCTGACTGCTCCCATTTGGCCCGTCTTACAAGGTAACAGCATAGGTCAGGTAGCAGTACAAGTCAGGAGTGATACAACCTCAAGGCAGAACAGTGACGCTAGTGGATTCCATAGTAAACTACTCAAAAACCCTGTCGGAACAGTCGATACCTTGAAACAATCAGTGGATTCTATAGGAAGCAGTCAGAATGATGGGTGAATGAGTCCAAATAAGAAATTCACGTACTCCTGGCTTGACTTCGCACCTCAGTTGGTAGAGGGCTCACCGCTTTTGGGATGCTGTTTTTGTCAGTGATTTGAATCTAGCTGCACCATTTCCGTTGAAGTTGCCGAAAAGAAAACCAACATGTTAGGCTTGAGAGCATATAATCCGAAATATTGTTAAGATTTTATATTGTCTGAGAAAAAGATATTAATTAATACAAAGGCTGAAGATTTTTCGAACATTTTTCAGCAAACATGTCATCTAAAAATGGATGCAGTAAAGATCCAATTTGTTGACGAGTACGGCGGATCAGAGGAACGCTATAATGCAGTGTCCTTCAACAATTTACATAATTCTATATTTGAGGAAAACAAGCAGCTCAATTAACCAAATGCGGTAAAACAGTGTCCAAACAAAATCAGCTCAGGTCAGGCGTTGTGCTCGTCAAAATGGACACTTAGGTGTCTTGGGTAAACAAGTGAGCGAGAATCTAGACCAGAGTAACCAATAGATGGTATTCTTTGATGTATATATCCTTCTACAACAATAAATCATAAATGCACGCTGAAACTGACTTTGTTGGGCTCCACCAGACCAATATTTTGCTTTCAGTTTAGGGCGAGCCCGCGAAGCCCCAGTAATAACGAACTCGTTGATGACTGCTCTAGCTCAGTCGCTGGACGTGCACGATACAAACAGTACGGTAGACGAGAGGTGCTTACTGCGAAAGAGGAAAGAACGTTTTGTTTATTGGTCAATTTCCAGTCATCGAAAAATGTCACTTGGCTAGGTTTCAGCATGCACACGAAGAAATGAAAGACGGAATCCTGGAAATCTCAATTTCGTGGACGTACAGTAGAAAAATGGTCCAGCGTGGTTAATCGCAGAATAGAGGAACACCGTTTTGAACCTTTAAGTGGAACTTCAAAATTCTGCAGTCTAGTTCAGAGGGATATGGCACTTGACGCAACGGCCAGCAAGCATATAATCGCTCTGTGGAAGTCCGTGAAATCATGCTATATATCACAAGTGGGCAACTTTATTGCAGATAGAAAGGTCCAGTTTTGTAGACTATTTTCAGTTGTTTCTCGTTTTTTTGTTTTTGTTTATCCGGTTGATAATCATGCACCTATTCCACATAAACAACTCATCCTAAATTTAAATTTATCCACTACTTTTACGGTAGAAAGTACGAAAACATCACGAGTAAGTAGAGAAACAGTTAGATGAATACTCCCCCTGGGGAATAAATTCTGGTGAGAAGTATTCATACAGTACTTCCCCCGAAAGGAAACATTATTCAGAAAAAGTGAAAGTGTTTCTCTTGTGAGGGTGCCCACACTACGAAATCATATTGATGTAAGAGCCAGGCTGTGAATAAGAAATTCGTTTAATTTGATCCGTTAAAATAGGCGTCTCCAGGAACTTCAACGAAGTCTCGTCAAACTAGTCAATGACGCAGTGGTAAACACGGTTGCCTCATGAAAGCGTACTTGAAGTGGCAAGGATATGCACTACTGACGAGCTACAATGGGACCGAGACTCGGATCTCGTGATTCTTTTCGAAAGGGGCTGATTGGAATATCTTTGGGAATTCGACGGCTGCGATCAGTTGTGGGTGAGGTTCAATCTATATGAAAACCAAAACCCCCACTACTCATCAGTAAAGCTATCCTTAATAATTTAAAGAATTAGTTCTCTAAAATGAAGTATGCTGTCAATTGATCCTATCTCGCAGTTTAAAATGACGATTACACAATCACCACAGAATGATCAGGGAATCCGCATCGTTATGGACAATGATAATATCTATGTGTTACTGGCTGATATATGCGTGAGACCTTGTGACAAATTAAGATCACAGAAAAAACTGTAAACAAACGATAGGTTAATTCGTTCGTAACTTGATTTTACACCCTGAACTGAAGCCTCCTCAGACCAGAGTGCGGCATCACTCTATATTGTGGAGCATCAGCTTCGTTTTCAGCCCAAGAGTGAATTTCCCGTATGAGTCAGGAATGTTGGTTTCTTTCAAGCAACTTTTAACCAATTTCTCACACTATTTATTAAATAGGTCTTTTTCTTCCTGAGGATCCTTCTTAGGAATAATACTGTAGCAGTTGTTGAACTTGGTAAAAACTTTATAGTTGACGGTTTTCCAGTGCACAACTATTCACAGCAGTGAGGAAGGAAATGTTCGAAGACTTACACCTTTGAATCCGAATTGCCGCTCAGTGTTGATCATTGTGGTCAAGGATATATTGTAAACCACAGGAAGCTCGCGCTAGTTCCACAAACTTCACGTTGTAGTCTGTGTCCCTGTGCACTAAGTGACCAGAAGCAATACTTTCCTGCGATATTTGCTTCACGATTTTTAGGGACATTCTGGGAACGGTGTTGACAATATCAAAAGTACCTGAATCCTCAGTAGGCATACTTGGTCTGACATTGTGTTTTATCTAACATAATTCTGGCTTTGATAAAGTTAAACTCAATCTGTTTTATGATGGAACATGTGTGTGAGTTCCATACTAAGCATTGAACAATCTGATCGCTATAGCGGTATTTCAAGCGTTTTCAAAACACTCAGTCAACCTCAATTTGTTCGATTGACTAGACCCAACGACCAATTGTTTTTACCTACTCTCCGTTGGTCACAAGCGCTTACGATTATTGAAGTTGATTGTTCAGAGTGAAAAGATCTGGGCAGTTTATACTTCGCCTTTCATCTACTGTCGTAAACTTTTCGGATTATCGCACTGGCCCGATAAGTCGATAATGAAACTATTGACGAAAATAAAGACAACAGTGACAAATTGCCTCCCGATAAAACCAACAGAGAAGCCTAGTAACATAACTTGAAAACATTTGCTTCTCATATGCCACTGATCGTTTTGCGAGCGTATATATGTGAGCTCACTACGTGCATGAAAGTGGTGCAAGTTGTATTCATGTAACCTGTTAGCTGTACGGTATTTGACAGCTCGGATCGACTATTCTGGTGTTCACCCAGGGTAACTGAACACAAAAATGTAATCAGTCTATTGAATTGAGTTGAAAAACAACTACAGAAGCTTGCCCGAAGGATTTTCACAACAGTCGGCACACGTCGGGATCGACGTTTTGGTAGTGCGGACAAGTGAGTTTCGTATTGGTTCGTGTTAGAATTTTTTGTGTGGAAGACAGAGTGCAGTCGACGTTACAGAAAATGCTCCAGGTGCACCCAATAAATTAGAAGCCTTTTTCTCTGCTATTCTCAATGAGGTCCGTAGCCGTCGTCTCGCCCTCTCATGCGGCCCATCACGTGACAAGCCCTCTAATCAAATTGAAGCTCACTGTCCCAACCTGCTCATGCGCGTCCACACGTTCATGGGGCTGAAAGCACTCTTTCACATCCGAACGCACTACGCACGCACGCAGTCACCACCTACACACAGCTAAATTGGAACGCTCCAACTGGATGTGATCCAGTGCGGTCGATACACAGGCACGCATGACGGGGTTGGACCAGTATCGGAATAGAGAGAACAACCCAACGGATCAGAGGGGGACACGGATCGGACGTGCGCCACTGCATTAAGTCTGTACACCAAGCCCAACAATAAAGATCCAAACAATTGACTTCACCTTTTCATTGACTATTGCCAAAATATTGTTATTTGCTAATGGATACTCAAGCTATCACGGTTGAGTTTCACTACAGGTCCATCCGTTATTACTGTGTGGTTCTGCGATACTCTTAACATAAAACCTCGAAGTTTTGCACTAAAAAAGTGTGCTTGTAGCGTATGGGCAGTTCTGACATAAGAATTCAACTGGTATCTACACACTATATTATTTACTCCTGTCTCATTGCAACAGGTGCAATCGAATTAAATTGTTTCGGTGCATGCAGTTAAAGTACTCCTATCTTTTGTTTGTGCAATGGAGGGTGGCATCTTCTGCTTCGCCTGAGTTGATGTTTGGTCTCTCATACTTGCTCACAAAGTTGACTGGTTTGCAAAAGTGATATACTCGAAGGAATTGTTGGAAAAACTCGAGTAAACTGCGCTTCCGTACCAGAATTTCACTTATCAGACGGACGCTTTATTCCCTTTTTTCTCTGATCGTCCAATACTTCTTGTTAATTATTTTTAAGTCAGTTCTGAAAACTCTAATATAGCCGGTAAATTGCGAATCATAAATGTCATTTGGGAGACATATTAATTTATATGGGTCGTAACAAGCAGAGAATTAATCCGCCCCAAAGTAGAAGGGTTTCATTTTCCGTTCCTGTAAACTAAGACACTGACTTTCAACACTGGGAACCACTCTGTATTATCTGTGCTGGGCGTGGTCACGCGCCTATAGCCTGGTTAGAAGTAGGCCAGTGGGCTGAATCCCACAAACTCTCCGACCAACTGTAGCCTGGATACGGGGTATTTGGGCGGAACCTCAGATGGATTAATAGAAGCCGCTTGCGCCGGCATATATGCGTCAAACTCCTTTGAAATAGACTAGTGACGGACTAACTGACGTGTGGCTATTTTCAGTAAAGCTGCACAACGGTGTGAACGTGTGGGGATCGTACTATTCCCCAATCCGACGGCCTAGCCCATCTTTGAAGTCCTACTTATGAATCATATCTAGTTTAGCTCATGACATTTACTTAGTTCAAAGATGTCTATTAATGACTCGACCACATATAATTAGTTCGAGCGAGACCGTTAAAGCTGTGATTTCATTGAAGCAAAATACATGGCAGACAAAGACGTCTGGGTGAAGTATCCCCCTAGATTCGACTGCCTGTGGTCGCGGATAATGAGTTAAACCAGTTCACTCTGTCTCACCACTGACCATTCAGATGCAACATAGCTGAGCCGTCCTGTGCAATAAGGTTGTCAGGTGAAGGCATCGTTGAAGAATTGTTTGCCCACACTTTACCGTTTACGTGATGGAACCAGAGTATGTATCGTTCACTATATCAAACTAACCGAAACTGTACATTTCACACAGCATGACTTTTAACCAGCGGGAAATCTGGCAAAACCGAGTCCATTCCATTCATGTACTACACATACTTGGGTAGTAGTCATGCCTGCAACGTATCCTGTTGAATTCAGAATAAATTTACCGGTTTAATTTTACGTACCGCTGGCTTGTTGGTTTTGTAAGCTAGATGCAGAATACTGAAGGCATACAAGGAGGACCAGTCCATTGACGAAATTTAAACAGTTGATGACTAGTTCTGTCTAATGAATGTATTCTAATGAAGAGCCAAACTCAATATATATATATATATATAGTATATATAGGTATGCATATACTGCAGTTGATTTCCGATAAGGTCAAAACGACAAATGTGTACACAAGTGCACTTGCATCTGTGTGCTGCCACAGTATGCTTTTATTTTGTCAAAACTACCATCTCAATGACAACTCGCTGATGCTGAAGCGTCTGAGTTGCCAGTTACCTTGCAGGTGTCACGCTTTCGGTAACCGGAGTGTGTACTTCCTACAAAACTGTGAGAATCCGTCGTGATGGTGTCATCTTTGGATGAGTTCAAATATTGAACTGATTTACGTGCTTAGGACACCTAGCAGAATCTTCAGAGGACTTGGTCATTAGGACCATTGGGGTGGAATGAAGATACTGCCGACCTCTAACTGATAGTGTCAATCAGTTGTTGGTTGCTGTATTATGCAAAAAACACGCTTGATAAATCGTGATTGAGTTTTTCTTTCGCTTGCTCTCTCTTAAAGTTGTTAACTGGAAAATGTGATTACTGTCGACCTTCGGGAAATTAAAATTTACAAATTTGACACTTCTTTCTGAACTGCTCAAGGTAAAATCAGTTAAATACAAGCAAGACCAGGTTTTTTTATCCCTGAACTCCCAATGAATCTTATGAGTTAAAACCGTACATCGAAGGCTAACAAAAGTGTGTCATCAACCGGACGAATGAACAAAAATCTTAGCAATGTATGGTAGCACAGATACTGTGCTTAGTGAAAAAAGTTCGTTGAAAGTACTCGACCGGTTTCGCAGTGGTTGTTACCCATGAAATAAGCACACTTGGTGAATTATGTCCACAACTACTGCCATAAGAATAGTAGATACTGGAAGTCTTAGACCTTAACGTATTTGTTAATTAGTTGTGTCGTGTATTACTGACTTCGTGAAATCTGTTGATCAGTGCTGATATCAAGGGATTTGAATGGAATTATCGGGAAATTCGGTTTTGCCTCACACACATCTTATGTTACCATAGTTTATAAAATTATGACCCCTTCTAGAAGATTGAGGCCGATCGAGTTTCCGCACAGCTTTAGTTGGCACTCTTAACGTCACGACTGATCTGCCGATATCACTCAGTCTGAGCTAAACGGCACAGCTAACTTGCAAGTGAGCTGGTATTTCTAGACAGAATTAGTATTTAACAGACTAACACAAATGTTGTTATCACCTATGATACTATCAGAAAGAAAACTGTGGTTCAATTCTGGTATCAGAACCATGCGTCAATCTTCACAGACATGAGTATCTTATGTATTTACAATATATCAAAACTTCATTGGAGTCTGCATTGGTCAGTGAATACCCACATGCAGATTGCATCTTAGATTTATGTGCGTGTAAAACTGAACATCTATTGAACCATCGCTTAGCAAATGTTGAATATAACGCTTGACACGATACCAACAATGTCGTAAATAAACTTTCACCGGATTGCTAAGGCTCAGTTTAGGGCGTCACCCAATATGCTTATAGGGCAGACTTTAGTCCACATACACAGCAGCATGCAAACTAGTACTTTTGCAATAAGTAAACCACGCGATATTTTAATAGCGCCCATTTTTATGATCTCCCTTGAACAGAAGGCGGATACTGCTATGAAGTACTAACATTTATCCGGCATCACGTTGATTTTATCATCGTGTGGATTAACAATGTATTGGTAAAAGCAAAAGGCGCCTGCATATGTTTATATTATCAGCTATAAATAATCAATATGATATCATCGTATTTGTTTGTATATAGCATACTGAAGACTGTTTTAGACTATAGTATACTCGTAATATCGAAATAAACACGTCTGAACATAAACAGTGGAAATGAACACTAGCACAAACCTCGTTTTGTAGTGCTGATCTATTCAGTTTGAAATAAAACGTGACTGGAGAGGTAACAAAGATGACAAAAATTCTTATAGCAAATGATAATCATTCGGTATTTTTTGAAGAATTTGGCAACTAGATAAAATAATTTATTGTTTATAATGCGAAACACTTTTTACAGTTTAGTTACTCGGTTCAAGACATCGATCTTCCGTAAAATCTCACCACATGGGAGTGCGGGGAAATTTTTTACATAGCCCAGCTGACCAAGCTGTTTACCGTTCCCTCTGCATATCTATCAGACCAGCGCATCAGCATTCTCATCCAATATCGGGTATTATGTTGACCGTTTTGTTAACCGTGTAAGTGCAGGACAAATATAGCGCAATTTTAATGGGAAGTTCATCACACTGTGTACTTGTATAATCTGCTCACAAGATCTGACAGACTGAAAACCAACAAAATCAAGTACGTTTTAACTTATCAACTTTAGGGTAACCTGTAGGTCTTTTTGATCTATTCTTCAGTGAAAAATCAAGCACTTCTTTGTTTGTGGAAACGATAGCGGTTGGAGTAGAGAAGACTCCGTTCTTCTGTATTACAATGTCATTATACCTAATATGTCCATTGGTGTAGATGCGAAGTGGATGTCTAAGGAATGTTCTATTTTAATTCATAATTGTTACTATACGCTACTGAATGCGCATCCGAATGCCTGTGACAATATGCGGAAGCATGCCTTGCTGTGGCACACTGTACACGAAAACAGTTTTGATACCCAACTTCGGTTGATCCTACAATCATGCCATGGATGCTGCATTTATAAAGCTAGCTCCTTTATTACAAAAATTGTAGCACTAATTTAAACTCTATTCAACGAAGTCAGCTTTCATCAGAAAACATTGGAATGCTGTCATACTCTGTGTTTCCCGGCACAGGTACCAGAAATGGTCAAAAAACTAAATGAATGCTGAGGATTCTACTTCCGTGAAATGATATTGTACGCTTCACTCCTTCTTTGTCCGAAGCAAATTTTTAAAAACCGACTCACTTTTTTGGTAAGTGATTCACCACCAACAATAACACTCAACGACCTTTGATGAAAGACTTTGGCAGAGTTCGCTTGAGAAGTTCTGCCATTTTTGGGAATCTGTCTACGGCGTTTGTTGAGGGAATCGAGGGGTGATTTTTTTTTCCTATGGACCAGTGAGGTCATTATCATTGTGAATCTGAGGATTACCTACCGCGTGCCAAATAGATTCACTCAGAATATTCCCCCTGATTTCGCATGTAGACTTTGGTCTTATCGGTGCATAAATAGATAACAATTTCTAGCTTACTGTATTCTAATCTATAAGCGTTATCATGGTCATCCTCTAAACTGTGTACTATAACAGCCGTATGTGACTATCAAATCATCGGACTCCAGAGGTTCACAGCTGAGTCGAGATCAAGATCGTGTTTTGATGATTTTAAGATCTGATCTCCCAAAATCACAGGCTGCCTTTCCATTATGTATTCCGTTTAAATTCTCCACTCTGTTCCTTAAACAGGGCAGTCCAATGTAAATAGGATGCAAGGATTAGCTTCAAACCTTTCAATTAAACAATAAAGTGACCAAATAATCTACGCTATCCAAGAATGCCAACCTGGTCTTTGGGAAAACACCAAAAAACTCAACAGATTTCTGATTTCTGCAATACAGTTCAGGCTTTGGTAAGTTATATAACAGTATCTCAATGCTGTTGGTGAGTCCAGACTGATGAGGTTAGGAAACCCGATGTACAGTTCAATGTGTGTGCAGGCGAATTTGGTACTGATCAGTGGCAAGCATTCACTGTCTCTTGGTATGTTAGAGAACAGATGTTGCGGCATACGCTTGGCACATTTTTTGTGAAACCTTCTGAAATGAGCATCGTTTTAGGTTCTGAAGCACCAAAGGTTACATTAGAAGTCGATCCGATTGTAATTTGCGCATCCCATTCGGATACAGTAGCTTGGAGTTCCTCTTTTCTGGCTGTTTACCTGAAGTAGTGCCAATTAACGAGAAACTTACGGTAGTTTCTGATTAGTGTGGTGACGCGCTGGTTTTCCGAAACATGTTTTGCACAAATGTCATAAACTCTTATTTTGCAGCTGGGTCAGGTTATAACCACGTAACAGGATGAGACCAAGAAGAAAACCTAACTAGTTTTCTGTGTGAATGCATTATCCAGTGGATACTTGTTACTAATCGATAGATATAGCCGTGGTTAGTAACCCGAGGCCAATCACGTGACTCTTCCGACCTGCATATTTTCAACTTCACTGGTAGAAATATACTTAATCGTAGCGATGTGTGCTTGAAACATACGCGACTGCGACGAAAACATTTACAATAAACATGCAGTAAAATACTCTCAAACGATTAGAAAGATTAAACCTTGGCATGTGAAATAGTATTGCTCTGGACAGCAGATTTAGAAAATCCTCTCAAAAACGGAATGTCCTTATAGTCTTGTCAAAGGTTGTATGATTCTAAATATCATGAACAGAAGATTCGAGTTCCCGAAAACTCTTGAATCTATAAAGGCTAATTTATTTCGGAACTTTTTCACTTACTGATCAACACTGTGTGATCCACATTTAAGTAGGAATGAATAACAGTTCAGTTGGTTATAAAATTGCTTCATTAAAAAGTGCACTTTTTTTAGCCAACAATGAAGTTGGCCAACAATGATTAAGCTGTAAAAGAACTCAGAGATTCTCTAACACAATAAATTCTTCTGAAAAACACTGAATACGGACATGTATTGTTAATCAACGAGATGCAAATCTTTGAATCTTTACGTATACAATTTTTAAACTTTTTCTGTCCTACATTATAGAAGTTTTGTGAACATTATTAGTTAAGCTGTCTTCATTGATCACATAAGTTCTTTACTCCTGTGTTGTTATAACACAAGGGTAAACAAGTATATATATGTATGTAACAACGATACTCTCTGAAAGTTGGTCGGCTGCGAATGTTTTTCGTTTCGTCGTGAATATAATATTTATCACCTGACCTTATTTATTAGATATTTTGGCAGTATTTAAACTTGAATGTTTGAACAAGATGCCCCAAAAATAGCAAAGCAAAATAGTGGATAAGGATCTCGGTTTAAATTTGTCGTAACAAGATTATCAGGTTTTACTGTTTATGGATCCTCCACATATTTTGCACATGCTCCTGAAGTTTAATATTCGGTTTTCGTGGTAGTTTCCTGCTTAGTAGAGCGAAACACTGACATTCAGTACGTTAATTTTGCTAGTTTTTAAACTCTACAGTGAAGGATTAACCCATCACTGTTGATATTAAGAATTTACGAGTAGGTGACTGGGCAGACTTGATAATTTAAGAACGATTCGGTCGCGAAAACTCTTGGCCTCTGCTGAATTTCAACGAGCAACAGAAACAACATACAGCAGTCTAGCAATTTCATTGTTCAACAATAACGTTGGCGGATTCCAGCGTGAACTGCTTGGGAAATTCTGGCGGGTCATTGGTTTCCATGGGCCACTTGGTGGATTTCATATGAAGCAGAGGGATGGGTGACCGGCTCAGTCAAAGTGGAAAATTCCTGATCTTCAAGTGTGACTTCGTAGCTCAGCTGGTACAGCGCGTTCGGCTCGTTTGGGCATGCTGTTGCTGTTGCTGGCTCAAATGCTGCCAAACTCCTGAGTGTTCGCAATTGGGTCTCTTCAAAATCATTCATAATTGATTACACACTCTGAAGTTACATAGACTTTTATTCCGGCTACTTTTGGAAAAAGCACTAGATATGAGTTTCGCTTTTGTTGCAATTCGTCTCTACGGTCAGGATTTGAGCTGCAACCACGGTTTGTGAGAATAACTGTGTTAGCCTCTGCGTCGTTGATTTTCCATTTCCCACAACTAAAGGATTGTATCTAAACACTTAATCGTAAGCTACCGGTGCAAGTCAAACCGGTTGCCTCTAGTTTTCGAGTGAATCGTCTGTTAGTATCCAGTCCCCTTTAGGAGCGTTTTCTGGATGAACAGATTAGAAAGTGGTTGCCTGACTAAATTACACTGCAGTTGCACCTTTGAGCCGTATCTTGCTCGTTGTTATTGGGCCATGCCTGTCGTGAATAGCCGTTTTTGATGCCAGCGTGTACCATACGTTTCACGTAAAACCCCTGGCTGAGGTTGATTTCCAAGGCTAAAGGTAAGTAACAGGAAGAATCAACATGATCTCATGACTTTTACCATTAGGATAGGAATCAGATTTTACACTGTCAAGCTATGACGTGGTCATTCAGTGGTTTATGCCAATTTCGTCATCGTTACTAACGGTACACTGACTTTTGGTTCTGTAGCACCACGTTTAAACAGATGTCGCCTGAAAATTCATGGCGGGACTACGTGACCTGATTGTCAGCTGGCTCATGTACGACTAGCGGTTGAAACATTTATGTTTTAGGGCGGTTCCTTAGTGCATGATTGATGTCACCGAATAACTAAATAGAACAGATATGGTAATACTGATGGTGCTAGTTGCCAATCATACTAATTAGTTTCTCAGTTGTGTCTAGCCTTTGTTTGCTCAGTTTCCTTATATTCTGTTGTATAGCACTAAAAGAACATTTGCGTAAATGAGGTAGTTTTATTTGTGTATCAGTACTATTATGTAGGTCAATAGGAAATAGACACAGAAAGTGAAAATGGATCCGAAGGCTGAATTATGAAAATCACGGGACAAACCTCACATAAACCAATCTGCTCATTGGCCAGTTTTCAACGGCTGGCTTATAATTATGCTCTACTTGGTGAATATAAATCTTCTTGTAGGAACAACATTTTTTCATTCCCACTGAGTTGATTGAATATCCTTGGGTTCGTTTCGTTTCTACTCGATTGGTACAAACGTGTTGTCGTTCATTTACTGACTGGTTAGAGTCTAAATGCAATAGGCTTGTCAGCACAGAGGCTAATCTGCATATCTAGCTAATTAAGTATTCAGAAAATGTCAAATGTTGTCCGGTTTGAGTAGTAGAACTTGCGTACCGAGAATGAAATGTCAACAGTTTCACGTACTGCATAGTAATGGATTCTGTCCGCTCAAGCTTACGCATGAACATATTGGCTTGGAGTGAACAATCTGAAGAGCCACATGAACATCTCCTGGCAACAGCTGAAATTGTAACAGTTAGGTTACGGATACCGCGTTCTATACTCAGAAGGAGTTCGCCCAATCGTCCAATCGACTACGGTCGCAAACTGAGAAACGTCAGCGCTGGCGATACAAATGGCAAATTTCTCTTCAGTCATGCAGCAACCATGCAACTGAGCTGTGTCTCATCGATTTTCGATTGATGCGCCTGTAACCTCTTCACTCTGACACCTTTTGACAATGAATTTATTCGTTCCTTTTATAAAAGAGTACCATCAATTCTTAACAGAAAAATGGTCGGAATATGTGCTGTGTAAACTAATCTGGTTATAAATAGCTCTCAGAGCACATAATTAGGCAAATTTAGTATGAAAAAATATGTCGTAACCATATTCAAAAATCTCGTTGAAAAGCAAAAGTTAAATTTCGCACGTTTACGATTTACACTGATTATTTTGAGACAGAATTCCTTCCTACACAAAACACGTGATTCATTTGTTACATGTTCAGATGTGTACAAAGGTAATGCTTTAAGAGATCAGCTACCTCTTAACAATGACATAAAACAACAACCTGGGACATGTTGTTCACTCAACAGACCAGCCGAAAGTGCACCGACCAGTTACTGGTGAGTTTGCAAAAAGGTTCAAACAGAATGATACAAAAGATCTGAAAATTTTGACTGTTTGATTGAAACGGCCAAAACATTATAGAATCGATGAAGCATTAAAATTGCGGCAAGAAAACGATCGTATAGAATGTTTAATTAAAATTTCAGTACATAGTTAGTATCAGTATTTTGAAATAAAACTCCAAGGACAATATGGGACTGATGGATGTGTCACACTGGACAATCCCACTTTCAGAAACCAGAAAATCGTGCAGTTGTTTTTACACTGAAAGTTAAGAACGTCCTCACAATTTCAACCTTTGTATATCCTTGATCATGTTCCTCAATAGTGAAATAAGACATGTCACGAGATGTTAGCGCTTTGAATGCCGTCTTCAGTCACAAACACAACAAATTAGAACATGTAAGACATGCGGGTACCAACAATAACAACAACAACAACAAAGCAGGTATACCACTCCGACTTATTTTAGTCATGAGTAACTCACCTTACCCCTCGCTGGCTAAATGGTTATCTTACCTCCCTGAACCCGTCAGGCCATAGTTGTCAAAACATAGCCTGCGAGACTCCTTCGAATTAATTAACACAATCGGCGGATTAAACTTAACCGGACAACAAATACTTTCTCAGGACGTATCATTCTTGTTTACAAATGTTCCACTGAAGAAGACTATTTGTGTGATTATATTGTGATTAACAACATAGATGTCCGTATAGCCCAACTAAAACTAAAACAGATATTGTACTTTTGTACTCATAACATACAGTTTAAATTCAGTGGAGAACTTTATCGACAAGCAGATGATGTGGCGATGGAATCCCCATTGGGACTGTTGTTTGCAGACATCATGGCGAAGCTTGAGGATGATCAGTTAGAAGAAGCCATTCGTAGACTCAGTGTTTATAAACGATATGTGGATGATATCATATTTACAGTTAGAGAAAATGCTAACCCAACGGATATCTTAGTAATTTCAACTCGGCCCACACGAACGTGACAGTTACACTAGAACGTAACGATCAACTGAACACTCATCAGGCGACGCGCTAATCGATCGGTTCAACGTAAAATCTATAGGAGAGAAACCTGGAATGGACAGTATATTCATTTAGGCAGCTTTGCTCCTTCAAGGCAAAAAAGGAATCTCAAAAATTGCTTGACTAATAGAGTCATGAGAATATGTACACAGGATACAGTCCCCGATGAACTATCGTTTTTACGTGCACTGTTCTAACAAAATGGATATCCATTGTAGACAAGACTATGCGGCGTCGTGAGAAACAGGATAAGATGATCCTAGTGAAGAGAAAAGTAGTATTTAACTCATTACCATTCAAAGGGGATACGCTTGCGGAAACAGTCACACTGTCATCAACTGAACATTCTATGCTGCATAATTACGCGTCTGTTTCAACTCTACTCCAGCCTTGTGTTTACGGTTAAAGGTTAAACTGCCCGTTTCTGCGACTTCTTTTTGGGCATACTCATTTACTTGTTTATGTGAAACTAGTGTAGTGAGGATGAACGGTCGTAATATACCACTAACACGACTAATATTCAGTAGTAGGACCAGAGCATATATTTTGACATCGAAGTAGCCGCAGGAAAATACATGAAGAAATATCGGAGTACAGCATCGCCCAAAATGGTCCTTTCTATGTCTGGCGTCTGTCGCAACCGAGACGGTCTGGGCCAAGTAACGTATGCAAATGAGTTTTTTTGTTTGTGGTCCTGTTTAAGCGTTTAACCCATGTGTTGCTTTCTCGAATAAATAGCCCTTGTGCCATCCGCGTTCTTGGGTCACAACACTAGCTACGTGGGTCGCACGACCAGGCGCTTATCTGAACGCATCCGTCAGCATCATCCAGCCTGGACCAGCACCGGAGTCACCAAGATAATTACCAGCGCAATTGTTGTACACCTCGTTGATGCACACCATACTGTTAACCTGGACTCCTCGTTTCATCCGATTTATCGGGTCAACGCCATTCACTCAAAAGCTGTCAGATGCCGAATTTTAGTCACAGCTGAAGCGATTGGAATTCGACTGAAAATTCCGCCCTTGTTCAGGCGTTGAAGTTGCCATGGCCAACCACCCACACTACGATTGATCAAAACGCTATGGTTCCACTTGCGTCATAATGGTGACGTAATCGTATCAAAACGTTATTTCCGTGTGTGCCGATTACGTGTCTGACCTCACTCAAACTTGTTACTTGTTTTTGTTCGTTTCGCCCTGACAACTCTGTTTCAAATAAATTGTTATGTAATTAGCCTGATGATGAATATAAAAGAGATTCATTTGCGAAAAATCTGGACTTCGGCTGGATTCGAACCAGCGACAGAAACACCATGCCCAAACGCGGCAACCGCTCTACCAGCTGAGCTACGAAGTCAGCTCAGCTGGTAGTGCGGTTGCCGCGTTTGGGCATGGTGTTTCTGTC
>JTDE01003433.1:44160-57590 GCA_014338405.1 Paragonimus skrjabini miyazakii
GACAGAAACACCATGCCCAAACGCGGCAACCGCACTACCAGCTGAGCTGACTTCGTAGCTCAGCTGGTAGAGCGGTTGCCGCGTTTGGGCATGGTGTTTCTGTCGCTGGTTCGAATCCAGCCGAAGTCCAGATTTTTCGCAAATGAATCTCTTTTATATTCATCATCAGGTACTGATAAGTGGTTTGGCAGATTTGATAATTTAGAAGAGATCCATTTGCGAAAAATCTGGACTTCGGCTGGATTCGAACCAGCGACAGAAACACCATGCCCAAACGCGGCAACCGCTCTACCAGCTGAGCTACGAAGTCAGCTCAGCTGGTAGAGCGGTTGCCGCGTTTGGGCATGGTGTTTCTGTCGCTGGTTCGAATCCAGCCGAAGTCCAGATTTTTCGCAAATGGATCTCTTCTAAATTATCAAATCTGCCAAACCACTTATCAGTACCTGATGATGAATAATCGAAAACGAGTTTGTTCGCTACACTACTACTGTAGTTTTCGACTTAAGTCAATTGTGATACGGTCAGCTTCCAAAGGCAGGTTCAGAAAAACCTGTTTCTTAGGAACCGTACATATGGCAAACTTGGTTGGACTTTTATGACCGTGAAGGTCGATAAACTTGTGATATCCTTTCGTTAGTAAAACCTCCTTCAATCTCCTTCTGTTCTTCCAATTATTCATCGGTGCAGATTGGTCTGGCTTTGTGAAACAGGGTACATACCAGACCTAGTTCATAATTAGTCTGCGCAAAAAGAGAAGAACTGTAAACACTAACAGTTTCAAGTATCCTTGTGGTGCACTGAGCCAGAGCACTTAGAGAGCAAACGAAATGTCCATTATTTGTAATACGCATCATTCTTCATTGCTGGTTATCCGCACATTCGTTCGAGATTGTATTTCAAGAGACAATTTTGCATCTTTAAATGAAGTGGCTTAGGTGTTCCATGACAGATTGATAGACTGTTTCACTTCTGTGTATTTGATTATTCTCGACTTCAGGACATACGTCTTAAAAAAAATCTCGTAGATAGTAGATTGCACAGTCATTTTAGCTAACTTATCTACTTACCGAATGAAATCAAACTGATACAGTATTAACTTGACTGCTGAAACATCAAAACAGACTTTCTTAGTAACTTCATTGTAGATACATTTCGGGTTTAATTCTTACTCCTTTCTTCTTCTGATTTTATTTACATAACAATGAGATTGTTTGTTATTGACAACAACACAAACGATGAATGCCGAATTATGTACTCATTCAAGTTTATTACAGCTGAAATCTGCCCAGTGTACCTGATAATCAGTGACTTGATAGATTGTACTTCACGCAAGCAGTAGGTTTAATTCAAACGTCAAACTAGTCAGTCTTATTTCAAAATGATTTAAAAACCACCACAATGAAACCAGTAAGCTCAACTTCATTTGGGAGATATGTATTCAAAAAATGTTGTGTAAACATCTCTTATAGTTTCCTAATAGGTGCCGAATATTATTATATATCAACCTTTGGTGAACCAAAAATTCCACTGGATTTGTATGAAGCCAGTCACTTGACAATTGGTAACGGTTTATTGTATTTTTCAATTGATTGACATCACCACCGTTTTTGCTTCCCACCTTACCACTGAACCATTTGACCAACTATTGATGTTCCACTGCCAATATTCTCCATCTCTTCCCTAAGTATAATAGAACCATCAAGCAACAATTAATAATTTATGCATATCAGTAATCCAATGGAAAACGCTGCATGGTTTCTCCTGGTTACAGACAGTAGAAACGTAACGTTACGCATTTCTTGCCTTTCTAATGCGTAACTGTCTGTCAAATGAAGTAGAGATAGCGGTACTTGCAGTCAACCCACCCTGGACTTCTCATGAGCACGCAAGACAGCGTAAATCTGTCGTGTTGCCAGGCTGAAAACGGGATGACTTGGTGAGCCTGCCACTGAGTGACCAACGAGCTGATTGGCGGACTGAATTTCCTGCCCTTCGAATGTGGATTAAGCAATAGTGTCAGACAATAAATCTGTCAGCCGTTATGGGAGTGAACTGCTGCATCCGTGATGCATTGGGTGCGTCTTTTTTCTGTCACTCACGGGAAAAACTTCAGCGGCAGTCCTGGTTGTCCATACAAGATGTTTGCGATACTGCTTGGGCCGTGTGCAAACAATTAAATGATTGTCGTCACTTTTCAGACCAATACAGGGTTTGGTTGATGGAATGAGTTCTTGATCATTTTCGGGTGATTAAGCAAGTAGAGAAATAAGGCAGGGATGTGTTGTCTTGTTTGCCAGTTTAAACTGTGGTAATCAATTAGGTGGAAACTGTGAGAAAACAAATAACTGGATTACAGTCAGCTTGTGTCATGCTCAATCACTCATACGACAGACTTATCCACAACTAGCCTACGTTAAAACTTTGAGATTGTACACGCTGTTTTACGGTATACCAGGTGAGGTTTCGGGCATGTCAAGATGCTTGTCACGTATGTTCTCATAAACAAAGTATACAATGCCTGCTGATGTACAACGATTACCTACATTGTTGAAAACACACAATCATCAAATTAAAAATGTCGACACACTTTAAACACATTAGATGATATCTCACCAGTTAACTGACCGAATAACTCGAAAGTGTACTATAAGGTTGTTATGTTTACACTAGTCACAGAATAATGAATTCAAGTTAAACAATCATCATATTGTTTAACTTGACCAGCACACATTTCAGCTAGTGAATGAATTGGAAATCGTTCTCCAGCTTAACTGAGCCATCGAAACGTTCCACGCCTGCATCGAATCAAGAATCTGTTTTACCAGCATAAACAGACACACCTCGCGTGACAAGTAAAACAGCTTATTGCGAAAGAAATATTTTAAGTGAACCACCTCAACACCATGTAAAATTAACTTTCAATGTAAGACACTTTATACGGCCCAATTTATTCCGGCGTTTCTGCATACCCACCAACTGACTTATTCACTAGTAGTGCGCAGTCTTGTTTCTAAAAATATCTGCCTTAAGTTTACTCGAGTTTCATAGAAAAGATAGGATCTAAGTGCATCAGTATTGCCAAAAGTACACTCAATTCATCGCTTCTGCTGAAAACCAGTTCGTATTTTAACTGGTGAGCACTACACCATGATCTAAATAGTGTAATCTAAAATGAGCATTTTGGTTTTTGAATAGCTGTGCTCGTCAACGGAGCACAGTTTTATGAATAAAACACACATTTTATTTCACTCACTTCGGGTACTAAGACACCTATAATTTACTGTACAATAAAGCCTTCAGTTTCAATTCTCGTACATATAAACGACTAAAATACTTAGCTGAATACTTAGCTGAATAAGATAGAACCAGAACCTAATGTTGCACCAGCTAATCAGTAGCTAATCCGTATTGGTGTGTCCTGTCTGGGTGGTACTTTTTGTGTTGGCCCAGCTATTGATTGGTTGGCTTACTGACTAATCTTTCTTGCGCACATGTGTATGTGTCTCGGCCGTCGTGGGGCTGTCGCGCTCCACAATTCACGTGGCTAGGTGGCTGCAGTCAGGTTAACGCTATTTTACTCTCTACTTTTGATGACACTCATACACGCCACGTGCTTGTGGAGTGAATGAATGTATTGTGTTTCGATCTGAAATAATAATAAATATGACCTGTAACACAGTCATCACGGTGTGACTAACGTAAAGCTATGCGATGATAAATAATTGAAATCAGCTGGCGTAATTAGGTTGTACTCTTTCCTGACAACTGTATTTGACAACGTAACCTTGTGTGAATTTGAAACGTCACAGAACACATCCATCCATCTTCGTCTTTTGCACTTAATCTCTCTCTGTATATATCAATGTGTTGTCCAACATACTAATCCCCCCATCAACAAACGTTTCCTTCTGCTTCGGTAGCCTGCTGGGCTTTGTTAACTATTGTCAGATCAAGAAAACAAAACAATGATTTGATCTGAAATATTTATGTTCATATACGAGGTTTATTTTAATCTGCGTCAACAATTCTGCAGGTCATTTTCCTAATGTGTTTTAGCCTACATTTTGGCCTAAGTCATTTTTCGAAGAGAATAGATGAGTGATCGTCGGTCGGCTGGTTTACTGAGGAAAATGTCGACCGTATGAAATGAGAATCCTGTGTGCAACATTAACGGAAACTGTCCTTGAATATTTCTGACTACTGACCGCAAACAAGTTGAACTTTATTACTAAATATAGTTTTGAAACAGCTCTTTAAAAATCACACATTTTGGACCTATATGATATAATGGCAACCAGTTCGTATGGCTAACGCAGCGGATACCCTCGAGCGGAAAATGACCGTCATAAATTCGAACAATTGCATTTAATTTACGGTAATTTTTTGAGAGAGAATAATTCGTGGTGTGAGCTTTCTAATCCCTGATTCCTAAATGACTTGTGTCGATGAAAGGGGGAAACCAAAAGCGGTACACTTACAATAGTCGGAACAATTAGGAATGGACAGGCACAGATCAGTAACGAAATGTGCGTGATCCTTCAAAAAAACATTCTTGTTTGATAAATGCAAAAAGTTGACAGTGGGAAACCGCATACAGTCTTAGTAAGGAAGTTTCTAATTGAGTCAATGTGTAGTTTCAAAGTGCACGTGATATGTAAATAAGCTTGCAATCGTGCGGCCACAGCGTGAGTATCAGTGAAGTTGCCTGTCTTTTGCTGCATATTACTGTCAAAATACCGTTTTACGGCAGTTAAGTCTGGACACTGTAAAAGTGAAATAAACGGTACCACACCGCTTCCGACTTGGGTGTTCGATAGCAGGATACAGTTTAGAACACTGAGACACTTCGTTAGGCAAACACGGACATAAGTGAATCCGTGCTGATACACAGTCAGCTTCGTTGGTCGGGACACCCCACTAGGAGGGCCGATGAACGGAGTCTAAAGTAGCCGTGCAGGCCGCCAAAACCAGGTTAGCGAAATCGCGGTGGCCAGAAGTTGAGATAACAGGATTTAATCCATATAGGTCGTTTTTGGTGTATTATCAATCTTCAATCATGGAAAGACTTGGTGTTGAACTGAATCGCCTGCGGGAGTATGATCCGGATTAGCGTTCATATTTTCAGCGAGCGATAGACGGGTAACCGTGAATTTAAGCGCGCGGCACGTGAGGGAACCATAGATGCCATAGATCGCGGTGACATGACTATGTGGCGTCGCGATGAATGCGGCCGCAAATGCGATGGCTGTCACGGGCTAGTAGGTCATCAACATAGGCACAGTCCGCCATCAACGAAGAGAGGATGAGAACATCCGGCTCATGTAGGTTGCATATTTGTTCGTATCAACCCACGATCGCCGTCGCTTCGTAAATCAGTCACTGTCCATTTTATAAACCTGAACTAGTGTGGTGTTCTATCCCTACTTTTCTTCAACCTTGTTGTTACATTGCTTGACGAATGTCTTGGTTGTTTTTCAGTCCAACCTAAAAAATTTACTTCTCTCCTTTTACCCATTTAGAGTGTAACAATATGTACTCATATTGAACTAGTTTCTACATTATACATTCAGTTAAAATTGAGGCCTATTTTTGTTCCCGAGTGATAAAGGTTTCACTTCCATGCTAGTTTATCATCTATCTAATCAGCATCGGCCGGCTAGACCTCAAAGGCTTTCACGCACACGCCTGTAGACCCTGCTCCTTCGAGTTTTACTTAATAGGTGGTGTGTGCATTGAACCGGAAGTGACGCAGCATAAGCCACTTATGCTGATGGTTACACGCATGCGTCCTTTTGCGCCTGTCACTGTGACAAGCTAATCCGGAAACGGATGCCGCCAGCCAAGGGTGAATTGGGAGCGCCGATACAAGCAAACAGCTTCTTTTTTTAAAATTAAAGTGAGGTTGACGGTACGCTTGATTTAAGCTTTTTTGGGTAACACTTGGCTGAACTGGATTGTCCGCTAACTGATTATTAATCTGCCATTTTTATGTGAGTTTGTTATTTGACCTCGCACTCGATGAGCCACTGTGGATGTAAGTTCACCGACCCACTAGCCTATGAGGAGTTCTTACATCATACCTCAACAGAATTTCCGACGTAAAAATGCTGCATGATATTCAGTGAAAAACGGGATGATCGTCGAATCGCATACATATGTGTGGGTTAGTTGTAGTCGTTGCTGTAGATTCATAGTTGTACTGATATGGACCACCTGCTGGTGTTTATTCGTTTTATTATACTTGAATGGTGTTGAATTCTGGATATGCGTCAGTGGCTTTGTCAGGAGTATCTGGTTTTCTGGGTGTTGGTTTAAATCGGCTAACAAGCATGATATCAATTCGTCAACGCATATGAATTTCAAGGCATTTAATGTGACATTCTACGACGAGCATTGCATGTTCATAGAATTGTGGCAATGAGGCGTTCACTTCAACATGTCGTATGTAGGTTCATAGATTCATACGGTTGATTTTTCTATCCTGTTGTGGAGACTCAGTAGTTATGGTCTCGTTGAACGTTTGCTAACCTGATTTGAGGATTATGCATCTGAACGTATATGTAACATAATGTTGAATGAACAGCTGTTGGAATAGTTCCTCGCCAACAGAGGCGCTCCGCAAGGATCCACTCAAGAACCTCTGTTATTCGTTCTCCACGTTCTCGAACTACCAAGTGTAGTCAAATCACCCACGTTGCTTTACGCCGACGAAACAAGGCTCTGGCGAGTTCTAGAGTGCCCGGAAGATGAGATAATCCTAAAGTACTATTCAAACCGACCAACTCAATGATCCATAGAAAATAACTTGTCGTTCAATGTAGACAAATGTAAAGTCATGCACGTTCGCCTTCATACTTGTGTTGACTGCTACATTTGAGACACAGGACTACTCGTGTCAGTATGCGAACGGAAAAAAGGGACCATAGCGGTAAGCAGTTCAAGTCCGTCTACAAACTATGCTGTCCTAACTAAAGAGGCACAAATAACTCTCAACTTCTTAGAAAGGATTTGTGGAATCTTCCATCATGAACTGTTTTCTGTTATGTTCGACTCCATAATCCGCTCACAACCGGAACCAAGCATACAGGCCTGTCGTCTCTATCCTAAGAAAGATTTGGCACTTTTTGAAAGTATCCGGAGACGGGCCACTAGACATCTTACGGAGCTCGAGAAATGCATCTGCTCAGAAAAACTGGCGGGATGAGGTCAACTCTAGATGAATAGCGGACATTTCAAGGATGACATAATTTATACCTACAAAATACTTCACATGGCGGCTCATCAGCTGGAACATTTCCCACTAAACAAGGATAAATATTTGAGGAGTCACTTGCTGAAACCTATTCATGCAGTAGGCAGGTTACTTTGCAGACAGAACTGGTCTACAGTTATCATCTGTTCACAGTGAAACGGATTGCCCAACTCTGTGATTACTGTTTAATCGGTTGGGACTTTTAAATTGTAACTGGTTTGACATTTACGCAACAAACACCCTGCAGCACAAGTCTCCTAACAGTCACTCCAGCTCTTTCCCGCGAGTCAGTCAGTGTGAATGTCCGACGGAATGTTGTTTCGATGTGTTTCAGTGTTCGTCCCTGAAACGGTAGAACTAACAGCTTCATTGAATTTACCTTCCATTTAGTGTCACTCGCTCGTTCTTTATATATACAAGCCGGTTATAACAAGTTTCCTTAACCAAATTACAAATAAAAAAGTGCAAGCAAAGATCTTTCTCCCTTTTGTAACAACTTATGAACCCATGCACCTATACAACATTTCAACGGAATGTATATTTGTTGGCTTATCATTTGGTCGTGAGTTCACAGAACTGATACATGTTATGTAAGTCTTCAATCGCTGCATGTAAACGGTAAGATTGTTGTCCAGTGAACAATCAGACGTCATTATGTATCCCTGAAGCCAGATAATTGCATCAAAATAAGCTCTCCTGATGTATATCGGGCATAAAAGACGATTATATACCTATCCGAACGGTGGAAAAACGCCATTCTGAGTAAACGGCGTCGTCATATCTGCATGGCAGAATTTAGCTGGCAGTGAAGACGTTTCATAGGGCCAGTGCTACATAAATAATAAGTTTGGCCTCGATATGATAGGCGATTGCAGCGAACTAATGCAACTCGACCTTTCTTTCACGTCAAATATTAGTAATCGTGCGAGTTTTGACATTGATTTTCCGGCGTTCGGTGAACCCACAGGAGACTGATTTGCTCTCACACAATATTGTTTCGGACCATCATATAAAGTGATCCATACAAATCGAGGTATAGAATAGAGTCCTTGATGGAGGCGGTTGTTCAGTGGTATAAATATGGGTCTGTAGGAAGCACGCTTCCGGCGTGATAAACGTACTCCGAAAAATACTGCTATCTTAGAGAACTGAAAAACAACATAATTTTTGGCTCGCCTATCATATCAGCATTCACGTTCGGTAGCATGAAATAAGAACGATTGAACTGTATGATATTTTGTAATCTTGGATTCGAAAGATTATGGATTAGATTAGAAATAATATGGTAGTAAGCAAGAAGGACGGATGATAGGAGAAATGTCTGAAGAGCACCATATGTGACCGTTTCAGCTAACTTGCATGACAGAACAGTTAGGAAGGTGAACAAATAGAGTTTCTTGTTGTACTGCCATACCACGATATAACTTGGGTCCTTGGGGCGTGCACGGTATTGAGGTATGGACCGGAAAACCTGGTTGCAACTACATTGGCTTACAAAGCGTGAGGTGTATACTGGTAGTGGTCTGTGATTTATATTCAAGCTGACGAATTTCATGTAAGAAATGTTTGCAAACGTGATAAAGGCGGATATCAGTCACTGATGGTCTGTGTAAGCACAAAAGCATGACCATCTAAAAGGTGTTCGGAATGTTTAATAGTAAATTACATTACTATCTTATCCCCATCGAACGGACTGGTTCATAAACGGTGGCAGAACTTAAAGTACCTGCTGGGAGTAGCACTCGCAGATTGGGCTGTTAGTGGTTCTGACGGTCTCTGTTTCCCAAAATCGGTTCTGGGGTGATCAACCAAGGACAGGCAACTGTGAATTAGATGGAAATTCTGTGAATGGAATCAACACATAAGCAGTAATGGGGTGTAATGGCAGCAGAAGTTCACCATTCTTAAAAGCTGGCCTAGATGGTTAGTCGAAGGCTGCAGTGGGCAATTAACCATGTGTCATGGTAGGTGTTCCGCCAGAAAAGCATTTTATGGAATTGTCTGACAATTTTAAGAACTGTAGTCAGCAAAAATAACTAGTGAATTTATAAACGTTTCAAAAAAATATGAGGCATAAAGTGTACTGAACAATTATTGGTAGGAAACAAGTAAAACCGTCTAAAAATAAGGTACATTGAGATGGTCAGCAGTACATACACATGGTTTGTGTAAAACAGAATCCATATTCTGGCAGGTATTTCTGGTGGTTAATCAGATCATGTTGGAACGATAGCCAGGATACGTTAATCAAGGGTTTTGTTAAGTGTGTGTCGGTCAAATAGAAGTATAAAAACTCGTGACTAGCTATCTTGTTGAATAGTGTGTTCTAGAATGGATAGTTCTTAACTAAACTTGACAAGGAAATGGTCCGCATTATTATGAACCCGGCCATATGAAAGAGCAGAAACGGGAAAACAAAATCTGAAGTAAACAAATGCTAAATTTGCTCACAAAAACCGGATCGAAAACTTGGATATTCAATGATTCATACAATACCCCCAACTGTTCTTCACTTGTCGATCAAGTACATTAGTTTGAATGCAAGTAGGTTTGTTGTATGCGCTGATATATGATACTGCTCTCCATACCTTAATGTTCCTCATGAATTAACCATCACAAATCCACTTTCAGGTAACCTGTCTCATAACTTTTTGTGATCACTGATCAGCATGGTTCCGATGACCTCACTGTACCGATTTCTGAAGCTTGTGAACCTAAAGATCTAATTGTGTATTTCAATTTGGACAGATATCCAACGCTCGATGATATACAATTTGACGAGAAAGAGTGAAACATACATTAACATATTTACTCTGCTGTTAAAAACTTGACCAAACTTCCTCAACATACCGTCAGAACTGGGTGAAAATCCCGGTCGAACAACAAAATTGCTTGATTTATGTTTTGGAAGTACAACGACTATATTGAGTTTTTTTAAGATGCGATTTAACATTAGTTCTAAACAGAATTTATTTGTTTGCTAGTCTGTAGATGACAGTGTACACAAACCCACTATAAGGGCCACCAATGAAGCTATTCACTTTCATCATTTCGCATTGGCGACAGTGTTCACTTGCTTTTTCAGTTGTTTACATTTCGTTCACTCTCTTCAGTCACGAAAGTAAAAGATTAGGAGTATTTTGTGCAATTGGAATCCGAAATTGCTTGCTTTGTCCAAGGCAATGTTGATCAACACTCGCCGTCCGGCCCCCATATGTGTACAAACTGTTGACTCACGTAGTTCGCCTGCCCTGAAACAGATAACAGTCATTGTTTCATGTAAACCCAAACGTTCTTCGTTTCTATTGTTGTCACCATCCGCATGTCCTAAATATTCGAATGTTTTATGTTCGTGACTGAAGAGAGGAAACGAAATGTTGACATCTCGCGATCTATGTCTTCTATCGTTATAGGTGAACTGGATCAAGGGAACTCATTGTTTTAAATGTGTCAGTTGTTGCATTTCCTTTTCGAAAATGGACCGGATTCCGTTAGCCATTCACCAATGAACCAAAAACTAGCAACGACTCCAGGAGGACCTGAGAACTTTCAGGAAGCTGTTGGACTCACTAACCAACATGGAAAAGACAAAAGTGTGTGTTGTCAACAAAAAGTTGCCGGATACAGAAGAGGGTTTGAAGTAAACATAATGACGATTGCTCGGTTATGTTTATTAAATACTGATTTGGTCAGTATAGTCGATAAAAATGAGCAACGGAATCAAATGAAGAACATCACTGATTTTTCAGTTATAAGCCGTCAACGAAGGATGTTCACCAAAAAACACCTGAACACAGGCACTGCTTTGCCACAAGGGTGGTGGCTCTCCGAATACAAATGAACATCGTCTATGAGATCAGAACCCTCATTTTTGTGAACTTTCTAATTTTAGTGATTTGCGTTTTGTCTTCTTTCATTCTGTTATCATATAAGTTTGTTTAGAGCATTTTTAATTGATCACATTTGGTCACTCTAAGTAAGTGAGCCCTATGAAGTAAATCCATCCAGAAATCGATTCACCACTAAAAATTATTTCTCAAGAGCGTTTTTTAATTTTTGTCACCTGTGTTCCTTCCACCCCTTATGAAAATTGGCGAGTTCTACTTTTGAGCAGGTTTGTTTAGAGGTGTGATTCTTCTTACCAACCTGGCGGAGAAAATTCAAATCAACATATAAAAGCATCAGCACAAATTAAGCTACCTAAAATTTAAGTACACACCTCTCACCTCTGGTTTAGTCAAAATTCTCTTCCAAACAAGGAACACTAAATCGTGATCCATGATAGTATTCCAACTCAATCAGTCCTGTCTAGCAGGATTTGCTGAAGAGATCATGGGTCGTCTGGATAACATACGGAATATTTTCCATACAACAACTAGCAAGCAATTTTACTGAACTGCGTAGAGATAACAGAGGTACTGAAATTAAGTCAATTATTTTCCGCAACGGAACTAAGTGAATGTAAACCTCCTGAACTTCTGCGGCACACGACGCATGATAAAGTATACCATCTTCAGACAGCTATGGATTAGGAGTTTACCTGAATCCACGCGAGATATTTTGACAGCCTTCGTTACTTTCGTGTCCACAGAAGAATTAATAGAAGCCGTTGGCAAAATGCTGCAGGTTCAGCGTAACTCCCCAGTTACCCACACACACCGTGCCGGCCTATATGTGTAAGTGGAATATTTCACCAAACAAGTGCAGTTACTCATTTGCAATCCACGCTTCCTACCGAACAATCCGCAGAGACAACCATGAACACATTCTTGGCCTCCGGAGAGCGCAAAAGAACTGTTGCTGGTGTCATCACATCTTGAGATGTCGAGAAGCACGGTGCACTCACTTTTGAATCTTCGTCACCTCATCAACGACACAGGGAAACGCAATGGTCAGGTAGTGGTGACGACAGTTTAGTGTCCCCTCTAAAGGCCATCCTCTTTACAACCTTGAGAAAACTATCGTCTGTAACTTTATCCCTGATACTAGTGCTGAGGTAAGCGTGAGATAAGCACCTACGTCACAAGTGACCACCAGGGTTCCCTATCCGTTGTATATTAAACACCCAAACGGAGCACAGGTAAAACGTACGCTGAACGTGCGTACACTCTTGGTTAAGGCTTATAGCGTCCTTTTCACGAGGTGTTTATAACAACGGATGTTCAGGCTTTGGTTCTGACGCCGAATTGCTTTCACGTTTTGGTCTTCTTGTTGAAATTCAGCTTCATAAGAATCCAGACGGTATGATCAATTTAAGCGTTAAGGGCTGACTAATTAGCATTGATTCCCTTTGGATCACATTTATCAGTATCAGCTTATTAAGGTTTTCTCAGCTTGTTTAACAATACCCAAGGCTTACAATCCCGTTGGACCACGGCTTGAGGTATGTCTGTGTGACTGATGGGTAACCTGAAACTGCTTGATCGAAACTTATTCCCCCAGAAAAGCTGAAAATGGCCAAAACCATTTGTTGTGTTTGTATTCGTGTGTTATCAACAGTAGGCTTTGCAGGCTTTAACAACGGTAGAGAGAACAAGTGACTCAGTAGAAGTGCAGACCATATTGTCACACTTACAAGTGGTAGCGTCATTCTTATGTGCGTGGACGAATGAGTCGTTGGTCGTTGAAAGCGCGACCGACCAGAACGCAGCTTGAGTCTTAACATGAGCGTGTGACACACACTCGGCTTTGATGCGCATACAACGCCGTTCATCCAACAGCGTATGGTCTTCTTGTTTGTATCAGCGCATGAATTCTGGGGAGGACAGCGTTGAGGTTGAGTACCGGACGGATGGGCGCCTGCTGAATATTCGGCGCCCCAACCAGGTTACATACCTCACTGGTACGCATGCTTCTGTTCGCAGATGACAGCGCGCTGTTCGCACATAGCGAGGACGAACTACAGCGATTGGCCACGCCTATCGCGACCGCGGCATCCACGTTTGTACTGGATATCAACACGGGTAAGACATTTTCTTTCTTTCAGCCTTCTCCGGGTGGAGGTGCTGTCTGTGCACCCTCACCTCAAATTCGCATCAATGGAAATGTTGTTGACAGCGGCACAGATTTCTGCTACTTGGGTAGCAATATGTCCACCGATCTGTCCGTGGACCGCGAATTGGGAGCTCGTGTGGCAAAGGCTAGTACTGCTTTCGGATGTCTTGAAAAACGTGTGTGG
>JTDE01003433.1:57882-76281 GCA_014338405.1 Paragonimus skrjabini miyazakii
CGAAGGCGCGCGGTACGCAAGGGAACCATCGGTACCATAGGTCGTGGTGACATGACTATATGGCGTTGCGATGTGTGCGGCCGCGAATGTGCTGGCCGTTTGGGGTTAGTAGGTCACCAACGTACTCATAATGCACCGTCGGCGAAGAGACAACGAGTACGCTAGGCTCAGGTAGGTCATACCAGCATATCCGTTCTGTTTTTGTTAATGATTGCATCGACCAAGGCCATGGTCTTTTGGCAACTAATCTGCTCCTCTTTTCAGCAACTTTGGTGCCTGTGATCTTCTACCTACCCTTTTCTTGGGCTTTGCTGGTGTATTGAATGATGAGTCGTCTGTCTGATCTTTTCGTAGTTCAACTTTGAGTTTTGTTTTTCAACTTTATCCTCTCTTGAATGCAATAGCATGCATTCGTATACCTAAATGCTTCTTGTATTACAGTTTACTTATCCTTCTTCTTAATATAGATCTTGTCATTGCAGTCTCTCTCACTGTTTATTTTCCGAGAGATAAGGGTTTCCTTTTCGTGCTAGCTATTCAATTGGCTAACCAGCATTGACCAGCTGGACACAAAGGCCTTACTCATACACCTACTGCTCTTATTCCTTCGGGTTTACACTGGATACGTGGTGTGTGAGTGGAACCGCAAGTGGTGCAGCGCAGGCCACTTGCGGCGATGGTTTGAAGCGCAGGCGTCCTTTGGCTTCGGTCACTATGACAGGCTAATCCGTTTCCAATGCCGCCAACCATACACTAGCTTGAAGAAAACGTAAGGTGACTGCAGTCGTGTGACGACTGTCGAACGCAGAGTGATGCTTATCTTCTTCATCGTTACTACAATCATCGCGTTAATAATCCCCCTTTGATACTGCATCCGAAAATTACTACTTCTGATAGCGATTTGGCCCGTCCTTATTTATAAAGTTTCAATTGCGAAAGAAGGCATTTTCGTAAACGCTGCTACCATCTGACTAAGTTTTTCGAGTTTCGTTTTGCGCTTTTCGCTCTTCAAAATATCGCCTAAACATGCTGACGGTTTACAGGTCAAGTTGTGCACGTTTTAGATATTTACTTTTGACGACGCATAGTTCGCCAGTGGCGACCAAGAAGAGCAAGGATCTCGTCTCTAACATATCCTAAAATGTTTGAATTACTGCAGGTTTCTCATCATTCTGATGGGGCGTTTTCTCCGATAAACGTCGTAAATGCAAATGGCATTAAGCGTACTAATGCCAAAGTGTAATAGCCACGGGAATACCCACTCTTGATTACAACAAGAATCCTCGGCGGTTTACTGTCGATTTCTTCTTCATTGCTGACAAATGTTGAAACGACTACTTGCACCCGTTCGTGGTTCTAAAAGAGGGATAGATTCTTGGGGCGTCATAATCCTTCAGTAATGCAATACACCGTCCGTTACATTTAACCTAATGTTAACAGATTTGTGCGCTGGTGATGCTTCATTGTCCGAGTTATATTACGCAGTGGCGTGTTATCACTTCACAGAAAACTTCCGTATCCCATACGCACGGTTTTCCCACAGTCATGCTAGTTTACTTGGGTTATTGCCCTTCCCCAAAGGGGAGACACTTCCGTTTGCATGTGTCCACAGAGTTGTGCCACTGCATTCTCACCTTAATGACGTTTTCTTCGAAACAGTCGCCAGAACGTTCCATAAGCATAGGGTTTTCAATTTTGGCGTTTGATTTCTGTTACTATGGCAGGAGGGAGCTAGCAACTTCCGAGACTTGGCGCGTGTGCAGCGTTGTAGTCACATCCAAACAGTTGCCTATCATCCTGTGACTAACGGTATCGCTGAACGTTTTCATCGGCAAGTGAAAGTTCTACTTACGATGTGGTAGGCACAAATTTAGACGAAACGCTTAACACTGGACTTATTGGGAGTGAGATCCGTCACTAAGGAAAACCTTCACCTTTCCGAGGCTCATTTGCATTACGGAGGAACATTCTTTCTTCCAGGTAATCTTTTCAACCAAGGCACACAATCACCACTAATCTGTCAATCAAGGCATGTTGACTCAATTTTCGCGTGGGAGTATTTTTTGCTATTTCGACCCCATTGGGAGCCGGTGACTTAGATGCTCTATATGCATTTGTACACTAGTACACACGCCTTTGTTTGTAATGACGCAGGTCGATGCACATCTGGGTTACTTTACAATGGACCATTCGAAGTGGTGTCACGAACAGGAAACTGTCTCATGATCGATTGTTCTAGGATGCATGATACTGTGGGTATTTGCCCCCTGAAACCCGCTCATTGTTGGTTCATATTAAGAAGTTCCGTCCCTATCCACAACCCGTGCACCTGCACCAACAGTTTCTCAAGTGGTTACTCTGTCTATTCCCAACACAGTCGAATCTTTACCCTTAGCTGACCGAGTTGAGGAATTAGCGGATGTCTGCCGGGTGCTCACCGCACACAAGCAAACATCATCATCCCTGCTGTCTCGCTATCAATTTCTATCCGGCATGCATGTTAATTTACCAACCCTAAAACAAACATGCTCCTAAGTTGAAATATATGATCTTGATCACGTAGACTGTGTAGCCGTCGTCTCGCCTTCTCACGCGGTCCATCACGTGTCAAGCCGACCAGTCTAGGTGATGCTCACTGACCCAGCTGCACATGCGCGCCCACACATTCAGCGGCCCGAAAGCGCTCTTCCATATCAGAAAGCACGGGCGCACGCACGCAGTCACCAGCTCCACACTCAGCCAATTGGAAAGCTACAACTGGATGTGATTCAGCGCGGTCGATACACAAGCGCGCATGACGCGGTTGGATCCGGACCGGAAGAGAGAGAACACCACAACCGAACACAACCGAGCACGGTCCAGACGAGCTCCACTACATTGAGCTTGCACACCAAACCCAACAATAGAGATCCAAACCATTTGACTTAACCTTTTCGTTTACTATCATCGAGTTATTATTTAAAAAGTACTGTGTATCGAACAATATCATTTTTGTGAGTGGATACTCAAGCTATCACGGTTAAGATTTCCACTGAAAATACCCGTGTTGACCTTCTGTGACTTGTCTAATGTTAGCAAATGTTTTGTTGGATCCGTTGATTTCGTTGTCACTGACAGCCTAACGAGGTACACTTACGTTTGAATCATATTTCATCGCTACAGGGTGACACAAACTTGCATCCAACATGATTTACCTTATGGTTTGTCTCCATTTCTTGTATTTGTTACAATAAATCCAAGTTCACAGATCGGAGCTGATCAATCGGGTATACATAACTTGTCTACTTCCGATGATTATCTGTGAACTGGAAGTCTCTGGTTGTAACGTGCATATACTTAAGTCAATGTTTTAAGTAGTTATAAACCCCGTGTATTATACACCAGGTTAGCCCACAAAAATTGGTTAGAGCTCTCTCAGGTTACCAAGGTTCTGTGCTGGTTACCAACAGCAGTTCACACACACACATAAATTAAAAAAACCCTTTATGTTTATTTCTAGTCTGAACTGTTTCTCATATTCGATCAGAATGTGCAAGATAGGTGACAAGGATACGTGATTTTAGATCAAGTTGTAAAGATTGATTTGTAATGGTTACTCTTCTTTCTTGACTCAGGCAAAGTAGACTGCCCATAGATTTTGGATGGTTAGGGCAGGTGAGATGTGAATCAGTACACTGATTCTGTGGTAACAGAGTATAGGTCAGTAATAAAAAGACAAGGGTGAAAAACCGGATAGGATCAACTGGTTTTCGTAGAGTAAAACTACTTGGAGATAATCACGATAATGGATATATAATAGCCAGTGAGGCAAATGAGTGAGCCGGGTTTTTTAGGAGAAGATAGTTAAAACCTTCAGCATTAGATATCCATCTAGGACTTGTGAGTGGTTAACACATCCAGTCAGTAATACAAGTCAGTTCGAGTGATTTGAGACTGGCTACTATCTACTAGTAAGATAGTAATCAACACTTTCAGACTTCGTATATTCAGTAGTCTCTGTAATCATACGTTCGTACGTTATTCGGATTACTCCTTTGTCTACCTGGATATTTTTCGGAGCAAGTCAATGAAGTGCGTCCAAACCGTGACAAGTGATCAAGGTGCTTTTACCCATCATCTGCTAATTAAGCTTTTTCGAGAGTAGTTTTGACATCCGTCCTTGGTGCCACTTTATCCCACTTGCTAGGTCCTGCGTAATATGTTCAATATAAACTTTTTTACAGTTTTGTATATGATGTGTATTGGCGTCTACTGGTTCTCTCAAGTGGGAACTGGTCTTCTGGTTGGCCAAGAATAACCGTAGTGATCGTTACGTTGAAAAATAACCAAGATGATTTCGTCGCCGTCTTTAATAATAGTACCCGTTTTCCTGCATGCGCTAGATGGTGTTTATGCAAAACATGAACAACTTCTGCTTCACAAGAAGATTCAACATCAGGATTGCGCCCACTTTTGGGTCCCTTTTTAACTGAGGCTTTATGAGGAAACTAAAAAGTACCCTTTTTAAAACGGCTCTTGGAAAAATTGCGCCCGTAGACCGCTACTAGATGATAAGCTGTGCGAAATTAATGAGGAGTTGATAAAAAAATGTTCTGTCAGCAGCCAAATCTGTCCATAATGGAAATAATTTTAGATCCAGAGTGTAGTAGATATACTAACTCTAAAGGTTGATACATTAAGAACAGAAGATGGTTCGATTTAACGAAAAATGCACAGAAAACCGCTTTTGTATGGTCAGTACATACACCTTGACAACCTCATCCGGCTTATTAAAAAAACCCTTATGCAATGTCTGACCGAATAGGCGTTGGAGAAGTATATTACCTACAGGTTACAAATAATGCCAGACCTTTTTACCAGAGGTATTCTAAAAAATGACTGTTGGATATGCTTCATTCACAAAACATTGCAAAATGAGCTGAAGTCTAAGTCTGTGAATAAGGAATGTGGTATCTCTTTCATAGGAGATCCAATGGCTACACTTATTACAAGGATGCTCAGAATGCTAGTTGAACAACTCTACCTTGTACTCCATCTGAGCGTGAGTTTTCGTTACTGGTTCACTACTCATATACATGTTCTGTAACCAGTTTTTGTATAACTCTCTGTCTGTTCCTGCCAAGTGTCCTACATTTGTCTCACGACTTAGTGATTGTCTGACTAAATGTGTGAGCATAATCAAGCGTGGTTGGATAGTATTATGGTGGAAACGACTTCAGATACGATTTGTCACTCATCTGACCTATTTTAAATCGTCAACAATTGTCAACAAGAAAATTGTTTTTTCGATTATTCACACAATACCCAGCACTCGGTCCAAATTAGTAGGATTTCAAATGTTGACTGTCGTGGAGACCATAAATACTCAGTTGTGCAACCCTTCCCTCTGCATTCCAAAGAAGTCCGTTCGAACGATTAAGGTCCCATGACTCAGTAGTCATCACTCTCACAACTTGAAACAACAGCTGCGTAAGTGCTATCGAACACTCAATCCATAATCGCCACTGCTCAATATTATTACATGTCTTGGTTACTGTTTCTAGAATGTATTATATTGCAATTACCTTGTTGGTCAACGACAAACACAAGTCTTTTTCGCCATTTTTTTCTTCCGACTTCCATGGGTATTTTCGATCAAAAGGGGTTGGATCCACTGTTCAAGAATAAACGATCATGCATCGGACTACTAAAAATTTATTCCGTATGTTTGATTTGGAAGTGCAAACAGTTTAAAATGTGTACCCGGGACCGTCTAAAAGTAATCGGAAAAAAATGTTGGGGAATTCACTCCCAAAGAACAATTTATGTTTTGCCATTCAAACCATGAGTTTCGTTGTAATTCTTTATTTTCATCCGGACACAGTATGGGTGTGATACTTGGAGCTGAGTTCCAAATGAGCTGACAGTAAACCAGGAATAGCGAAGGTGTATTAACTGATAGAAGGCGGAAACGACGAAGAACCATTTTCACAAACGACTTTTGTTTTCAACATTTAAGTGTTCGTTAAAGGAGATCACAAAATAGTTTGAGAGGAGTGACGTTTCAAGAAATGGATCTGGTTCACTGGAAAACAGGACTGCATAAATCGCACTACTCTTCTCCAAATGGACTAATTTGTTATGCTCTTAAGTAACCAAGGATTCGCATTTGTATTGCACGAGAGTAATTAGTACAAAACTGACCATCTGGCGGTTAATGTTTGTATATGACTGGAACCTGGTTTTTATAGACTGACTGTTGATTGCATTCATCACGATTCAGCACAGGTATTCGGGCATAAAACACTGGCAGCCATTATGTCATTTTGGCCTTTCTTTCACTGACTAACACCCTTTTGATAATTGTGACAGTTTTCTAACAGATGCCCTGGAACCCGGTGACTGTACTGTGTACGCAGTCACATCAAGATAACGGTCAAGGCGAACAAAATGTTGCACTTTCGGTTCTTACTTATAAACTGACTAATAATACATTCATGTGTACCTAATTACCCCAAATCTAACTAATGCATAGATAGGTATTTTTAGTTGGAGGCATTCATTTCTGTGAAGCAAAGAGACTGTCATAGTTTTGTACACATATGAGAGCGGCAGATGAGAACTTCACTGTCCTACTGAAATTTTGAATGATTCAGCTTAGTAGAAAGCACGAATCAACATATCCACATCGATTTATCACGTCACTGTTGCATCATGGCCTCCGAGCTTGAATTATCTTTGAGCGAACCATGTTTTCAGGGCATCGATGGAGACCGATATACTAGTGACCTCTGACTAAACTGGTTTGGAATAGTCCAGCTGAATATTTGGTCACTATTACCTGCAATACTCATACTGGCTGTGCGTTCGCATACAATAGTTTTGTCGTGCCTAGTAGGAGGTCAGCAGAGCTATGACCAACTCAGCTGCCACATGAAAGCGTGGAGGGAATTTAACTATCGATCAAAACATACATATGCACTACCGGCGAACCGTAACAGAAGAGAAGCTCAAGTATAGCATTTGTTGTCTGAAGGAACTGGCTGAAAATCCTACATGGATAAGAAAGCGACGACGATTTGTGAGTGATGCTCAGCTCATACCAACCAGAACTCCCTACCACTCTATACTATAAGATATTTGATTGTATTACAAACTTTACGGTGTTTGTCACCGAAGACTACCCTTATTTAGGAGTGCGAATTCACATTTCCCCCTGCGGTCAAACTTTTTCATCCAGTTTATATCCAACATCAGGTCTCCTTCAAATCCCAAATCGTAACTGTCATAAAATGGTACCAGGTTAATGTCAGTTACCTGTCTGAAGTGTGAAGGACTTACATTTCGAATCCACTGTTGATAACTAGACTTGACTATTGAAAACCCAACTGAGGTACCTAGTACTGTTATATACCCTGTCGTTTGTCTGGTACATTAGGTACTCACGGTTCGGTAATGGGAACGCCAGAGGTAGTTGAGGCCCTAACAATGTACATCTAAAAATATCCCCATCCTTTAATTTACCGGGTCATACACATCACACCGACAGGCCTGAATTAGCTGCGAATCCTTCGTCACGAGATATTCCTCATTTCCTCTTGGGCTCTGATCTAAGTACCCGCGGTAGTTGCTGACCCCTAATGAGTGCAGAGGCAATTTGAAAACGTGTGACTGGTTGCAAGAGGGTGCTCACAGCTGAGGACAGTCACAGCCGATCTGAAACTAAAATGATGTATTTGTCGCATCGTTGTCTGAGTGCCCCCGTTCTACAGTGTGCATCGTCAACCGCTCAAGAAATTTACAAACCGGGAGAATGTTTTGTGTTAAAACCTGAAGCTGCCATTAGGGATACGTAGTGAAGTGTGGAGAAAGTGAAATTCATCTTTCCGGATAACATAAAGCTTCCACCGTACAGTCTAACTGTCAGCATTGTGCTGACGGCGAAACAGATTTGCTATGAGTTGCAGGGTTTGCTTTTACCAGAAAACATTACAAGTATATACGGCCTGTGGAATCTATAAAACCTAAAAACCGCCCACACTACCACTGATTCACAGACTACGAGCACAATTCCGACTATTGTTCCAAGTGTTAGTCTGAAGGATAAGTTTGCGATATGACATTCCGGATAGTGCCAAGTTGTAAGGAAAAGTTATATGCTTTCTTCATTTGGATTCGTTTTTCACATATATGCTACTGACAGAGGCTGTCTATTCTGTCTGATTGCATTAACTCGTTGCAAGAAATGTCGAGTTTCAACCAATAACCTGACATATTTGATACCCGTATGTACTAAAACTCTTGTTTTCAAAACGAAGGACGCAAACAACTATATGGCTTGTGATACATAGCCGACTTTGCCTGACATTTTTACGTTTATGGTTGAACCCCGTCCCTTTAATACACTGCAAGATATTCAGTTTTATGAACGACAAGCAGCATCTGATCAACATAAATGTGTTGCATGCTTTAAACTCAAACCTGTCATTATTCGTCCTCTGGGACGTCGACAGTAAACAACACGAAAGTGGTACTTTAATTCGACCAGGAGTGAAAAACATTTAAGGTTGACACTTTTTCAGATAAGCGCCTGTTCGTGTGACCAAAATAGCTAGTTCCAGTTGAACAAGTAAATGAGTATACACAAAAAGAAGTCACAGAAACCGGCACTTTATCTTTTAGCTGTAGAGTCAAGGCTGGAGTGGGGTTGAAATAAATGCGCAGTGTGGCAGGATAGAATATTTTGCTGACGACAGCTTTAAGTTTCCTCTTGAGTGTTTCGGAAGACGTGTCACCTTCGAACAACAACGATATGTAAATCACTTTCTTTTGTGCCAGGTGCATTTTGTCCTTGATCTCGCGACGTTCCAGACAACAATATCGCAAGAATACAAATTGTAAGAATGCCAGTTCACCGGAACTCGTAGCCCGTGTACATATTCTCATGGTTCTTTCAGTCAACCGGTTTGTTTGCATCAGAGGTACAAAGTTGCCGAAATGGATATACTTCCCATGCCAAGTCTTCTGTCTATAGACCTCGCGTTGAACAGATCCATCAGTACATCGCCGGATGAGTACCCCCAGGGAAGTTAGTTATTGGTTACTTTCGACTTTTAATATAAATGTTATGTTCTTGTGGGCCGAGTTGAAAGTGGCTAAGATATCCGTTGGGTTGGCATTTTCTCCTATGAACAAAACATCCCTGGATGACTTCGTCTAACTGGTCGTTTTCAAGCTTTGCCATGAAGATATCTGCAAAGAACAGTCACACTGAGTTTAAACTGTACGTTGTGAGTACAAAAGTGCGGCAGCTGTTTCATCTCTGTTGAAGGTATACATACATCTAGATTGCTGACCACAACCTAATCACATAAATAATCCATGATCTGTTTCGGTGGGACATTAATCACACTTGGCAAAATTCTTCAACTTTTACAATTAATGATTTACCGAAAACTTAATATCTTAATAAGACAATGAATACTTTGGCGAAACCAATTCTTAATAATTTCTTGGATATTTTAAAGTTTTTTGCACGCCCCAAATATCTGACAAAATGCACTGGTAAGTATGCAGAACAGTCGGTTATGCTGCTCAGCATTTTCGTTTTAGATTGTTTCCAATCTGTATGACTTTCTTACGGAACCAATTTAGTCATGCATAAAGTTATTTAGTCACTGGCGCCACAATCTTCAGGAATGAATGATTATGATCAGTATTTGTCAGTAACATATACAAATAACTATTCCAAACATAGCTTGTGTTCGTTTGTGCACGATTGCTTTATCTTAAAGTCAGCATATCAATATCCTACATAGTTGCGTTTATGGACATTAATCGTAAGTTCGAGTGGAATTCTGTGGATTTACGAAGGGATGAGGCCGTGGTTTGGAAATCATGGATAGGATACTGAATAGTGGTTCGGCGGAAGACTGTTATTCTAAAGCAAATAATGTGCATATCGAAGGTTGGCTGGCGGTAGCTTAACACAGTAGATATAGTAATATTCATAAACAGAAATAAATGACAATTCCCATTTGTTAGACAAGTTGCCAAGATATAAAAGCTTCCGCACGGTTGGTAAAATATGCCACTCTGTGAGCATAGATCGATTCACCCTACGTTTGAAGGCCTCCACACCATAAAGTGTAATCATTTCAGTCTTGATGGCTCATAGTGGTGCCGATACATTAACGATAATGAAAAGCTTGTTGAAATCAATCTGACAACCTCGACTGGCATTTGTGTGCCTACGACAGCGCATACGCATTGAAGACAAAGTTTTAAATGGCATTGGGAGAAAAGATAGCAGAAAACAGAGTAATTTATCGCTAAAATTAAGTCGCTAGGAGAGCGATACATACTAGGGAGAAAAGGCAAATCAAGAAGAACAAGTCGGCGCAAAAGCCAGAAGAAATACCAGTAACGTATTTTTTGGGACGTCCTTGGAAGAGTTCGAGAAAAAATTTGCCGTAGCGAGGAATGTAGAGTAAGTCAAAATAATATTTTCACAATAGGTACTACGGGCTCAAAACAGGTTGAAGAAAACGAGGCAAAACCAATAAGTCCAAGTACACTGACCAAAATATTGAGGTGGAAACGTGCGAGAAAACTCAGGTACAAGCAGGTGAGAGACAGCAACGAGTTTTCAAAAATGACGCAGCGATTTCACTGAAAGAGCAAATGGGATCCTCATTGTTATGCAACTAGCATGGTGAGAACTAGAATGGAAATGTATAAACTTGTAGTTCGCAAGTCAAATAAAAGTCAACTTCCTATTGACCGAGAGTAAAATATGTTGACATCATTCTATGGGATGAAACAGTCCCCTGAAGAGGTAAACTGACACTAGGGGTTGAGGTCGTTGGAAAATAGCGCTGAGGCAGAGTTGAACTCGGGCGAATCTTTGAAGAGGCAGAACGACGAGGGAACAGCATGTTGTTAACCTATACAATGAGGCAAAGTCTGGGTGATAAGTGCTTATCCAGGAGATCAGAGATGAGAGAAAACGTAGTTAAGGGAGTACAGTAACCAAGAAGTTCAAAAAGTATAACAGAGGTCTGATCGGATTACTTGTTAAGAAATCTAGAAACAAAGCTGCCTTCTGAACGACCAGAAACATTGTGCTTTGCAAGAAATGAAACTGCTTTATGATGAGTGCCGCGCACCTCAACATGATGACAGTTTTCTTCAGTTTCCACGACTGGTCGAATTATCCTCTAGCTTCAGGTGACAATAAATGTCGGGTTTTAACTCTTTTTGCATGTAAGTAAATTATCTATCCTTTTTCGCTGGTAATTCTGAATCTACTTTTCTCACAGCTTACGAAATAACAATATATGATAATATGATACATGAAAGTCATTTTAAAAGTCTGTGAGGTTCGCTTTTGAAAATTGTTTGCAGTCGAGTTTAACTTTTGGGAAGCTGACTTGCGACAATAATGAGAACGTTTGTTATTCTAGCAGTTGTGCACGGAAAGACCATGGAAAGTGTTTGTTGCTTATTCACGTGTACGGGCTCACATTAGTAATAATGGAATTATGAAACAGTATATTAGTGTAGTGTTGCTATAACGTACACAACAAGAAGTCGCGTTCTGGTTAGAACTTGCTTGCACGCTAACAAATCGACTATCTGTCCATGTTCTATAGGGAAATTCCGTGGCAAAGTTTTCCTCACTTCGAGCAGGTAAATAAAGTTGGTTGTAATTTGGCTCAGCACGAGTTAATTGAATTTAAGCAGTCTGTAAATACTGTATCCTACAGTAGACCAACAACGGCCTGTAATCAGTGTTTATACCTACGCTAGTCGATGCTTACCGGTTATATAGAAATTCCAACTAAAAATACTGTGGTAGGTAGGAAAGGAACTTACTCGTTAATGAATTTGTAAGACGTTAGTCACGCTAATCTTAACTGGTGCATGTAGCTATTCAGCTTGTAATTATAATACCCCTTACAACCAGATTAGCTGCCATGCGTCGTGGATTGTCAGGTGCAATTATCACTTGCGTATAACTAGTTAGATTGAGTAACTGTTCTTTTGGCTTCAGATCGCTGGTTGATACTTGGCTTCATGATCCGGTTAGATATATACAAACCTACACGATGGTTGAACAGTGAAAACACTGACGAAGCTTTATAGATTTTGGATATCAAAGCTAATTGTACAACAACAAACCAGTAAGGATACAATTCAGTTAAATGTTAGTAGAGTAGTCAAACACGTTAGTGCGCACAATCTATGGCCTTGCAAATTTTTCTGCATATTATCAAGCACGTACTACGGAACAGGAGATTATAAAGCGGAAAACAGGGTTCGAACGTGAAAATTAACACACGAAAGAAACATTTGGCGGAGCCGTTCACTAATCAGTCAATGGCATCATCACTATGGCATTGCCAAACCAACTCTCAAAACTGACTCCAACCTCGACTGACGATGAGCAGTGGTTCAGAGTAAAAGTAGTCTATCCTGAACATCAATATCACACAAGTGGTTGCAGATACAAATGTGCGCTCACATCGAAACACATTGATGCTTCGGAAGAGTTTAGAAGGAACGAAGCTCTGGTAGATTTGCTTCCGGATAGACGATCAGGAACAGTATTACTTGACAAATTGAGTTATATAAAAAAGCTACCTAGGTTGGATGATGCTTCCAAGTCCACGATTGATGATACCTCTGATAACCTTATTGAGTTCGTACAAAGAATACTGAAGGAGTGGAAACTCCTACAACAAGTGAACTTAATCAATTCAGCAACAGCAAAGGTTTCACATCCCAGGGGCTGTCGTACGCCACTGTCTTATGGATTGTCTAAGCTTCACAAGGACAGTGTGCCAGTAAGACCAGTTTCGTCGATGTTCAACGCACCTCAAGACATGCTAACAAAGTTGGGATATTTAGTTGGGATATTGGAATCAGTGAAACAATCAATATGCAAACATTCGCTAAAAGACAGCTACCAGCCTGCGGAACTTCTCGAGAATGTCAATCTTCATAAGAAATACATGACTAGCACGAATGTCAGCTGGTTGTCCACGAACGTACCTCTGCATGAGGATAGTCGAATCACATGTGATTACATCAATGTGGATCAACTGGAAACACCCATCCCAAAATCTGAACTCGGAAGATTCCTTTTTTTGTGTACCTCGACTGTAACATTCTGCTCCTAACACGGAAGCTGTCTGCAAATCGATGGCGTAGCCATAAAAATTCCCTTGTGACCTATGTTGGCTGATATTTTCATGGCCCACCTAGAAAATCGAGCGCGAGAAACTATATCTAAAACATATTAATTTCTACGCTATGTGGGCGACGTGGTAGTTGTGACTGACAGTAAAAAACACGCTGAAGAAGTTCTGATGGTACTCAACGGACTGCATGCTAACATTACATTATATTCTAAACATGAATGTAATAACTATCTTCCGTTCTTGGTTATCCGCCTTACTCAAAGGACCGACGGTTCGGTGCAACGCTCAGTTTATCACAAATGTAATTAGACTGGCCACTACTTAGAGTTTAACAGTTTCTTATCTAGGCATTATAAAACAGGCCTCTGCAAAACGTTATTCAACAGAACCAGAAAGAGTTGCCCTTATGACACAATTCAGAGTGAACCGCAAATAATCAATAAAGTTCTTTTGGACAACGGGTATCGCCAACCAATAATATTCAAGTTTTTCAAGGAAAAACTCCACGGGCAAACGGTAATGGTGGTGTCGAAGATGAACGCTTTTTCGTAACTGCCATTCAAGGGGGTGGTGTCGGCACGTTGTTACAACACCGATTAGGGGCCGCTGTACTACGAATGTATAATGCCGCATGGATCGTGTTAACCTATACCACAAAAGAAACCCCAGTTCCACCTTCAAAACTTCAGATGCCTCCGCCTGCCAGATCCCATATTACTTACCGATTTTCGTGTAGTTGGCAGGTCGACTACATTGGCATGAACGAACGACAGCTGGCGTTTCGGATATCGGAACACATTCAAGCATGAGTGAGGAAGCAGATGGTGCAGATGCAAGCTGACACCCATGTATGCACACAGCAACCGTCACACAGATCCCTGGCACCAGAAATCGCCCGTCATTTTCCGAAGAGTCATCATCAGGTGGATCCCACACAGGCATTCACAGTTATTTACGTTACCGATTGCCGAGGCATTTGCTCTGAAACGTTGGTGTCCACCTCTGTGTTTAAAAAGACTCTTTTGCTGGTTCAACACTGTCATGCCATTGACTGATTGGTGAATAGTCCCATCAAATATTTCCCTTGTGTGTTCGGTTTTACATTTGATCCCTGTTTCCCGCCTGATAATCTTCTGTTCTGTAGTACGCACTTGAAAATATACAAAGAAATTTGCCAGGCCATGGATCCTGCGCATTAACGTTTTTGATTTCTGTGTTAAAATTTGTCTCGAGAAAATGTTGTTCACATTTCAGACAAAAGTGTCATAGCCAAAACACAGCAGCGAGAACTAAATGATGCAAAACGCACTAGTGTCTCGGTCATGAATATTGGTTTCTGGACTTGCTGTAACGTGCAGTCGAGACCAGCATGCGCGCATGGGTTGAACTTTAATTGTGTGACAGGACGTGCTGTTGTGTTATTGAAGTCGTCTTGGTTTACGTTTGTGTAGGTCGTGTGCATGACATACTGGGTCTTTGGTTGATACTTGTTCGTGTTATTTCCTTTTACAGGACTGTTGCTGGTACTTCTACTTTGGAAGAACGCTGTCTCCCGGTGTCTCCATGTTGCCCCAGATTTAGTCTGCAAATGTTACGGACAAACAGAGTAAAGGTGGCCGGCTTGTGTGCTACACACAAAGCTTGCAATAGTCGATTGGATATCACCGCATCAGCAATCGGCAAGTATTTTTATTTGAAATGTCGTCAGACTCATAGCTAGATGAGTGGTCAGAAGGTGTCCAGTGACTTCGAAAACCGGTTGCTTAGGTGTCTGTGTATGGTTGACGTCCGCTGGTTGAACAAATTTTTGGACCTGTTCAAGCAAATATTCCCTCATCTTGGGGTGAATCGAGTCAGATGGGTTAATTTTCTCTGCTTGAAAGCAGTAGTAACATTCGAATCTCAGACAATACACGGAGTTCAGCTGAATTAAATTTTCGTTTACTCGAATGTGTCAATTTTCTGGGTGATACATCATATAATCACCAAAAATGTGTTGTTCGGTGTATCTTACTATGTTGTACATTGAGCATGGTCATATGCACAGGCCGCGTCGAACGCTCACTCTCTACTCGTCCTTAAAAAAAAGATGGTCGCAGTGTTTGTTGGATTAAGGAAACTGCAATCGGTCCAGTGGCGTTCAACTTGTCTAAGCCAAACTCCCCAACTACTTGTCAGTGTTTGCATATTTTTGTGTGACTGCGCCTGTTGTGTCATAGATCTGGTTCATGACGCATGCACCCGTCATTTCAGCTGCCTAAGTTATTGAGCCTCAAGGTCACCTGGTTCTAATATGCTTTTCCTTTGGACGTTGCATTCCATACATATAGTTCGCCATCTGTGTGACATACAGGACTTTGCATTTTATTCCAGGGCAAACACAGCAACCAATTCAGTTGGCTATTTTGGTTCTGTATGCGATTATCTTAACCTCGTTCGATAAACGTTTGATTGTGGAGTGAACTTGATCTAGTCACGTGTTTTATTTCATCACGTAATCTGAGTTCCTGGACAAAATGTTTTCTCCGCTTAGTTTTGCCTGAAGCTACTCACATTAAGTACCACTCTTCTCTAATTGTATACGGAATTAAGATTAAAAACCATCGACCGTAGGCGACGGTATTTCGATTTTCAGTGTTCAGCTACTTTTTGTGGGTCTGCCCCTGAATGTGGTGGTATCTTTTAATTGCTTCACTGTTGAAGCATTTCTTAGGGTGCTGTTAAATTATTCAACGTTTTCTCATTTTCTTATCGTAACACCCATCATATTGATGGAAAACAATCAACTGATATGAATAATTAATAAAATTACAACTATGGTAATCAAATTATTTACTTCATTGCAGTTGTTTCTCTACTTCTTAATAGGATGAGCCAGGTGAATGAAATATGTTCACTTGGTATGATCTCGAACGTTTTGTTGTAAGTAACATACCTATTCAGATACAACCCAGCTCATGTTCACTGAGCCGAACAAGAGCCGGATAGAGCTTGGTAACTAACAAGTACCATTCCATATGCCATCTAGGCGGTCCGTTCATTACTGGTTCACAAAAAGAACCTCACGAATAAGCCCTTGACTTGAGATCGATTGTCACATGATAATCACGTTGACAAAAGCTTCTCTGCTTGATGATACTCATTCATGTTTTAATGTTACCAAATAGGTAGCTTGTATGAAGATTCCACGCAAACCACATCTACAGTATTGTTGAAGGCAAGATGATTATATATTATTAACACGCATAACAACTGAATCGATGTGTTTTGAACACCTCCTCCACAAGTGCAACCAAGTGAGGGTAACCTTTGGTTAACATTGTTTCTTTCTGATGCGGTAACAGTTGATGTTCATAATTTTTCGCTTTATCACTACGACATCTGACAAACGTCAGGAAGACGTATATTATGTCAGTTCAAACTTGATCGACCGAATTCTAGAGGCGTGTGACTGGGGTCAAATTTATTCTTCCACAAATCTGCACACATTTTTCATTTTATTAAAACATTGTTGTTTATATAACATTCGGTGAACATGAAGCCATTGCAAGCGCTATAGTTTAAACTCCAGATTATTTTATGGTCGTAGATGTTCCCATTGGTCTAACCTATAGTTTTTCATTGACCAATATGTCTGAATTGTACGTTTCGTTGAACTAACCATTCTTCCGAATTTGACATCCTCCAGCATACCTGGAACAAACGAGATTTTTATCTTACATTCAGAAGATAGCATCTATTAATTGGCCAAGCAATTTCTATCGCGGTTTATTCATAGTACATTCACTAGAATCGAATCGACTTGTTTTCCGAGCATAGCGATTACACAAATGTCACTTTTGCCAGTCATTTTATGATTAGTAGAAATTATGTTATAAGTGTAATAGTTAAGCTGTACTAATCATTTCCTTCTTGCCACTAATGGTTTCAAATACCGCTTATTAGAAATCAACACTTGTCGCTGATGGCTTCAATTTGTCTGAGTTTGTCTGCTGCGATTTCACTGAATCAAATATCTTGGTCAAAGCTCCAGGAAAGTGTCAACAATTTGCAAGATCTATTATTCTTCCCGGTTTTACCTCTCACGGTCTGATTAAAAATTCCATAGAAAAGGCCATCATCGGAGAGTACGTCTTCTCTTATATACTATCTCTCCAGCATTCGCAAATACTAGCCTTCATTACTAATCAAACTGACTTCGTCAGCTCGAAGTCAACTGTTGAGACTCATGTATTGAACCTTGGTTGAGGCTAACCTGACGTTTTGACAAAGGTGCGAAGAGTCAAGTCACAAAACTTTCTCACCTGCATGACTGCGCCAGTTTAATAGTTGGACTCACACGTATTCCCAAACGCACTCACAAATGGGCTGTTTGACAACTACAAAGTCGGAAATATGTCCAACAATTGGAAGTTCATTTACCATCACCTTTAGGATCTATGGCACATTTGGCGAGTTCTGACGTAACGAAGTAACGATCTTCTCAACACATTGATCATATGAATTAGAGATTAAAATCAAATTTAGCATACCTGCTTCAAAGGTTAAACCATCTAGTATTTGAAACAAGAATCTTTCTTATTCGTGACGATAAAATTAATCAGACCTTATACCACCAGAAATTGAAAACTAACGTTTGAATACAATTTTTAACTTTAGCGTAAGCTCTGGAACCCTAAAAGCATCAGGAATAATGTCCGCCAATAAAAAAAACAATGTGATATGGTAGGACGGAAAGAGGTTTGCTGCAGACTGTCAAGGCTACAAAAAATTCTAAATCACAAGGGAGTAACTCGCGTATTAGTGGAAGTGTTGTGACGGTGAATTTGCATTTTGGCTGTTATGTCGAAAGAAACCGAGAGAAATCAGTCAGTCATCTTGAACGAATTGACTAATGATAATAGAACCGAGTAACAAATTTAAGCTGACTCGAACGTTACGACTCCTGGAAATGAGTAACATTCCAGTTTGTTCATCCAGTTACGGAAAACTGGATCTAGTTTGCACGAGTATCGAATCGGGTTTGAAATCGTCTCGTTGTTTGCCAAGATTTCATGGATATAACGATTACTATCATCAAACCTACCGAGCTGAACGGATTTGCCTACCAGTGCAGTGGGGTTGAGCGATCGTAACATACTACTCAAACAGCTGCTATTCAGTAGTAAGATCGGAGCATATATTTTGACATGCTAAAAGCCGCAGGAAAAGTGCA
>JTDE01003434.1:7606-20674 GCA_014338405.1 Paragonimus skrjabini miyazakii
CGGGTGGATATGGTCGGGTCCTGCAGACTTTGTACTGTTTAGTTGGAATATTGCTTGCTCAATTTCGTGGGGCGCAATATCCTGGTCGACCATGGCGACACCCACGGTGTTAGGGTGAAGCTCAGGTGCTGCGTTGTCTGAGCGATAGGCACTTTGAAACTGTGCCCTGAATGCGTCCGCTGTGCCCTTGTCAGTCGTTATAATCTCTCCGTTATAGGAAATTGAGGTCCTAATTTCCTTTCTTAGGGAGGATCTGGACTGAGCATAACCGTAAAACCTCTTGGGGTTCTTTTTAATTTCCCATGCTAAGTTGAGCTCATAGATGAGGCGAGCATTCCTTGCTATTTCAATGGCTTTGTTTTGAGCTTTTTGTATATTAGGAAGTTTCTAAGCCCCTTTTGCTGAATATATGCCTTCCAGGCCATATACTTGCGTTGGAAAGCTCTCTTGACCCTGGGGCGAACCCATGACTTCCTACCCCTTCCTCCGGCTTGTTTTTGAGGGACGATCCTATCTGTAAGGGTCCGGAGGTCGTTAACGTAGTTTGCCCACGAACTATCAACGTCCTCTACAGAAACTGTTGTGTTCCAGATCATTTTATCGGCTTCCAATATCAGTTTATTGTGGTCAATTCGGTGAAAACGTTGCACTTTTTGTGCCTGTTTTACCGATAGCGAACACTGGAACGAGAGATAAATCCTCACATGATCGCTCTTTCCGAGTGCTGCCACAGTCAACATGTTAGCGACGTCAGTGCTATGGCGAGTTATGTTTGAGTCTAGTGTTGGGGCTATCTGACCAGGTCGGAATCTCGTGGCCACTCTCACATGCTGCGTTAGTGTGAAACTGTTGACTAGGTTGAGCAATTTGCGATCAAAACCTTGACCACTGACAGATCCCAATCGCCAGTTGACTTTAGGAGCATAAAAATCCTCCACAACGGGAATGCGATAGCCCGATTGACAAACCGACTGGAGTGGTTTCAGCAATGCTTCGTCCTCTTCTGGTTGCGCACCCGGACTTCAATACACCCCGAAGACTATCAGTGGGGGTTGACATGGAGAAAGCTGACGGCGGTTTCAATGCTCACGCAGCCGCTGTCAAAGTTCACGGGCGACTGCCTCATAGAACTTTTGATCAGCTATAGGCAACCGCCTCCAACGGCATTGCCACGATCACTGCGATACCACTGGAACCCACGCGCCCAATCCCCGAAATCTATTTCTTTTTTGAGCCATGTTTCTGTGAGCAAGCAAACATCTACGGAGTGAATCGCTGTTTGCAGCTCATCTCTCTCATTAAGCAGGCTGCATACATTGATTAGCGTGCGTTTCAGCTCCGGCTATCTGGCCTTCTGCGTACGCCGTAGTTTGATGACATTTAAGCCCTCGAAGGTTTCCTCGGAGGGATAAGTTCGTTTTTTGAATATAAGGATATGATCCGGACCGATGTAAGCCATTTTTATCGTCGTTGTTTGGCTCTCCCAAACTGTTACATCGTCGTCTTGCTTCCTTGGAGTTGAAATTTCCTTCCCGGACATGGCTTGTGCCTAGACGCTCGCTTTTGATTTCTGGTGCAGCCGACGTCGCCACATACGGGTCAGATTTGTGATGCATGGTTGTATTTGCTGCAACCTTTATGCCTGGCATTCTTTGAACTATCGTGTCAGCTTTCGTTAGTACCAGATCTCGAGTGTTACGATCTCGAAATTCGACTAGGAGCGGTATGGGATGATTTGTTTGTGTACCAGGTAAAGTCCACTTACCGAGTCTGTGCGCTCGGCGCCATTACGTCGATACGAGAAGCTCAACGTTTTGCAGAACGCTCAGAATTGGTTGTCTTTCAGAGGATCTTCTATATTTAGGATCCTGTATGGCTGGTTCGGCAGCGTGAATAATTATGTTCCTGTCCCTTTCTAGAGTGGCCTCGTAGGAACTTTGCAATTGTCTAACTGCACTAATATGCTTTTATAGATTAGCCGTAACGTCACGCAGATGTGCCTCGTGTTGCACTATCCGTGTAAGCACCGCATCGACATTAGTCGGGCTCAGGTGCACGCGATCGCTTGAGGGCGTCCTGCAATCTACCTTCATATGCCCTTTTGGCGTCAAACTCGTTGCCTTACAAGGTCTAGAAGCCTTACTTGTAGTTGCTTTTTGTTATCTTTGGGCAGTCTCATTGGCCTTTTGGAGTTTTTGGGACACCAAGATGTGGTTCTGAGGGTCTATAAACATTGACGTAAGTGGCGTTGAGCGCACAAGTGGGATACCTCCCGGTGTTGGGCCTACGGGCTGCTTGCAGTAGGTCGTCGGCGTGCGCACGCCATTGCTTGAGGTTCCGATTTGTTTAGTCATTGTCTTTGGAGGCGCAGAGTTCCGAGGTTGGTTGGTGGTTTGGTTTGGGGACCGGGCACTGGAATTCGTGCTGTGTGAAGCACCTACTATGAATTCCGATCTGTCTGAAAGCCTAAGCTACTTTCTTCCTCTGGTCTTGTATTCAACACAGACTCAGCAAAAGTTAGAATATTTGCCGTGCAGTCTATACTGTTCTGTGCTTATGCATGCACACGATTGACGACACCATCTATCGCATATGTCACACTGAATTCCAGTCACTAACTTGTTGCCACACTGCTTGTTGAGGCAAGGATTAGACACTCAAGGCATAACTGTTTGGCTTAGATAAATTAATTTATGACCAGTAAATGAAAACCAACTTGCAACCAACGGTAATTCGCTTTTGAGATGCTCACACGCTTTAATAACCAAATTTGAGACGCTTACATGCAAATGGTAGCAAAACAGAAGGATCAACTTATCTTCAAATCCATGTGGGGAGGAAGAATGAGGGAACCCTGATAGCACAACCGTTCCCTGAGTGTTCCCCGAGCGTTCCCCGAGTGATCTCTGAGAGTTCTAAGGAGACAATTTAGGAACACTCCGGGAACGGTCGGCGAAAAAATTACGCGCAGCATTTTAATACGATTTGACGAAATGCCACCTACACTTCGAGTGTCTAATATACCCAGCCACGTTTAGAACTACCGTCTGTCTTCAGAAAACAAGCAACAAAATTCACATATCTTGGAATGACTGAAAAAATCATTATGACGAAGCAATTTTTATAGTGAAAAATAAACCGATCGCGGGCAGTTACCAAGTAGTCCAATATATCAGAACGAATATCCAATTTTTTGTCCATATCTGCAAGAGCTTAGTATTCATTGCATACCTTGAAATCTGTAAAAAAAGCAAGTTATTAGTTTGCATTAGAAGTAGAATATCTCGGCTAATAAGCAAAATACCACAATAACTCATCCAGACAGTCTTGAAAGCTACATCAGCATGATTTTCATGTACAACTTGTCAACAATGCTCACCGACGAAACCAACATGCAGACGAAAACAGTACATACCAAGGTCCACAGAGAAATCCAAGAATGAAAGAAAAACAATCGCAAACCCCAATGACTGTTTAAATAAATGGTAATTGGTGTAAGCTTCCGTCACATTACAAAGGACCTAAACCGTGATTGACAAGACCGACAGATAGTGGTATACTCAATGGAAGAGGCATCAGCTAACCCTCTAGTTACAACTCCAACTCCATCCCCTCTTGAATAGGATCACTAGAATAGCACATTTCCGTAGGTATGCTGCCACCGACGTATTCGGTCCACATCTTCCGCTAACAGTGCAGGCGTTCTACCAACTGGGGAAACCTTTTCTAAAGAGCAAGTAACTCTATCAACCCGTTACCCCATAACAACCTAAAAACCTATGCTCTCCTCTCCATACATAACAGTGGGAGACTTGACCGTCCACGTCTGTGTTACATTACCTACAGCATGTGAGTAAGCTTACGCGGTCACTCTGTCACAGATGTAACCTGAAACACTGAGTCCAAGACAAAAACGGGCCCTTACGTTGCCATATCCTTGTATGCTACTACTATCTGTCAAGTCTTGTCAGCTATGCTAAAGAAGAGCTGGAAAGATCCCCTGCCACCCTTCATCCAGCAGCATTTTGAAAGAGATCATTGTATCGCTATGAACTATTCCATCTGGGAGCATGTTCCACGCATTCACTATCCGGTTGCTGAAGAAGTTCGCTCGTACGTCTGAACAAGCCCTGCTTTTCTTCAGCCGGAGATTGTGACCTCTGGTGAAGGCCTCTTGACCCATTTAGCAAACAAGTTTGTGGACTTTACGCCTCTTATGCCTTTTAGTATCTTGAAGGTCTCGATAAGATTTCCTCTCACTCCCCTTCTATCCACGGAGTACAACCCGAGCTTCTTTAGTCGGTCATGATAAGGTTTACCCTAAAATCCCATAATCATTCGAGTTGCGAGTTGTTGTACCCTGTCACTGCGCTAGATATCTTTACGAAGCTAGGGAGCCCACGCCTGCACGCAGTACTCCAGGTGAGGTTGAACAATGGCTTTGTATAGCGGTAGGAATACTTCCGGTTGCTTGTTTGGCAAAACTCGCTTAAGTCTAAACACTCCACTGCGGGATCTGTGTGCAGCTGGTGCACATTGGGCTGAGAGATTGAAGTCGCTTTTGACCAATACTCCCAGGTTCGGGCCTTTTATATGAATTCGATGGTGAAACAACCTTTGGGCCAGGTACTTCAAGGGTTTCAAAGCATCCACTTACCATTTGGCAGTTGGCGGTATTTAATGGAAGGTCCCATTTAAGGGACCACTCTTCTCATGCCCAAGTGGCCGTTTTGAACTAGATTTGACCTTGAAATACCATACCGACGAAGCACACAATTGCCTATCGGTTGGAGAGCGCTAGCCACGATATGGTTGTTCCAGACATTCAACCATAAATCCCGCCTTGTTGTCCACGCGCAAAGTTTCGTCATTTTTTCCTGGATGGGTTCCGAGTCCGACGCACTTCCCACCAGCTTTATATCCTCTGCATTCAAGTAACATCGGCTGACGAGGTTGTCGATTAAACCATTCATGTGTACCAGGAAAAGCAGAGGGTGCAAGGATTGGAATTTGACGTACGCCACTTGAGGGAAAACTTTCGTCCTGCGGCAGTTCTCTTATCCTCACCCGACACGAATTTCCAGCCAGAAATGTCCAAATCCATTTACAGGCTGCAGGAGATACTCCATCTTCCTGTAACGTCCAACCTGACGGCCTGTGGTTGACAAACTCGAAGACTTTCTAGAAAGCACACTTCGATCACTTCTTCCCAATCCAGCTTCTATGTGAGTGTCTAAATACGTCAACAGATTGCCAATACAAGACATGAGCTAAGAAAGCCGTGTTGAGTAGCTCTGAAAGATATCTGCTCACTTCTCCCGTAATGTGCGTCCAAAACTTCGCTGAAGACACTAGTCAGGACTCCTCGTCGGTAATTTCCGACAACTGATCGTATACCACCACTGAGAATGGGAACTGTGTTGATTTCTTTCCAGTCCCTCACGAACAGATTTGTATCAAATGTGGGACTGAACATTTGAGTAAACTGCGACGCCAGCAATTTGTTAGGGGATTTTAAGGTGGCCTGGTGTATTTGGTGCGGTCCTGCGGAATTTGTGCTGTTTAGCAGGTTTATCGTCCTCTCAGCTTCGTGGGGCGCCTAATCAACAATGGCCGCGCCCATGTTGTCACAATGGGGCTCAAGTACTCCAGAGCCTGAGCGATAAACACTTCAAGCATGCGCTATGTTCGTGTCAGTCGGCATAAGCTCTCCGTTACACAAAAGTGTATTTCCAGTTTCCTTCCCTGGAGAAGACGTAGACTGGCCATAACCGTAAAACTCCTTAGAGTTCAATTTAATATCATGCGCTAGGTTGAGCCGAAAAATTAGACGAGCATTTCTTTCAACCCTGATTTCTTCGTTTTGGGCTCTTTTGTACATCATGAAGCTTTCAAATCTCTTTTACTGAGTATACGTCTTCCAAGCAACGTGTTTTCATTAGAACGCTCCATTAACGTTGCATGTAATCGGCAGACCGTAAATAGCTCTGTTATCTTGTAGTTAAAATATACTTTGTAGCTGTGGAAATTGCCGAAATTTTGTGGCATGTTGCAGTTCCCAAAATTACATAATTCTGTTCACCCAAGATTTCTTTGTTTCAATCTTCCGAAGATGTAAGCAAGGAATTTGCGGTGGTTCAATGGCATAGGGATTAATGAAAAAATAACGCAGAGTCGCATTCTACGTTATTTCGGAGAATTGAAGTTACAATGATGAAAATCGATGTCGTAGACGTGGGAGCACAAGCTTTTATTTAAATTTGGACGTAATTGAGCAGGAAAGCGTGATTATTAGTTCGACAATTGAACTGTTGTTGAAACATTAATACTAAGCTTTTCGTAAAAATGCGAACATGAGAAACGCCAATAAACCTACTTCAACGTAGGACAATGCACAAAAACCGGACAAGTAAGTCGTGTTTTATCAGTCATATTCACCATGCTGTACCATTCGTTGGTACCGCTGTTGTTAACTTTTCGATGAAATTAGGATGTACGCTGGAAAGAAAACCATGTGACCTGCAGAAAGAATGACAATGAAGAACACTTTCAGCTGAAAGATTACGGCACGTATAATGGCAATTGTGTAGTTCGCCGGTATTGTACTTCTAAGCCGAAACGAGTTGAAAACTGCTACTTAGGCGCGAAAAGAAATTTGTCAAATATTCACGAAATATTAAAATGCATATTACGGGACACATGTATAGATTCCATCGAGTATAATAGTTGTGTTGCAATGAGAAAAATCAGCTATACCTAAAAATTACCCATATTCACACTTTTGTTGAGAAAAATGTGTCGCCATTTTTATCAACAAATCATCATGTTGGCTTTCCTAGTTGATTTCTGGTTCTGAAAATGCCTCCATCGGAATTTTCGTGGTGAAGTACTTATTCCCATTTCGCAGAAACGCTCAATTTTGCGTGGTTTTGGAGATGTAATTGAATTTGTAATTTTCGATTGCATTGCGTTTGCGTTGCATTGTACACAAAATATCACAGTAATTCCTAAATAAAGCTATGCCGCCACGATCGTTTGTTAATCATTCACCTGAATTATATGTTCAGCCAGGTTCCCTTATAGCATTTACGGTGGAAAGGGATCGACGTTATCACATGGTTGTTTCTACCTACGTTATGGCTTAAACATGGGCAACACGCCCCACCCCATCATTAACTACGTGCACATTGTTTTGTTTATTGCTTACTGAATATGCTTGAATGTATCTTGCCATGTGTACGTGAGTCAGTGCTCACTTTTCTGAGAGATGTGACCAACTTTGATGCTCGTTAGTTATCCGACGAAAACGTTGATTCCCGCTTCTATCATTTCAGCTACAACCCTTCTATCTCCACATCATGTACGCACATGATTCCGATGACTGCTGTTCTATGTTTTCGTCGGCTACGGAACTCACTGGTGACTGCCAGAATGTTATCTCATTTTTGACCGGAACTGAAGGAGATCATTATAACTTATACTCAACAGTCTAAACACACGTTCTTTCTGAATTCCCCTGTGTTCTACTTATCAACGTTGATCATAGCTTAAACGAACTGTACAGAGCACCTACTGGTGTGATCGCAATCTGCGGCTGGCTTCCATTGTTCGGCTTCAGGACAGCCTTGTTGTTTGCACACCTTGCGATCTAAGGTTAGTTCTGAAAAATGTAGAACAGTTAAAAGAGATTACCTTTTGACTGCCGTTACTACAACAGCCCCATAATCGCACAAAGCCTTACCACCAGGGCTGCAACACCGTACTCTAAACATGAAGTAAAAACACGCTGAAGAATTAACCTTCCTCGGGTAGTGTACTCGCCCATCCATTTGTACTACCTCACCGGCTATGCCAAACTGTACGCCATGCTAAGATACTTATAACTGCTCCGTCCACGTGTCCTACCTTTCGAGTTATGCCAAGCACATAGGTGGACCAGTGAAGTCACTGGGAACAAAAACGTGGGGATGGAATCGTGAATTATGTTTTCGATAATTGTAGATAAATGTACATACCATCTCCGCTTTTTTCAGCACAGAATATAGCCTTAGGTTTTCGTGTGGGTATCCTTCCGGATGATTGAAACCGTGTATCAGATGAAGTCTTCATCGTCGTGTCGTTCATCACATCTGATAAATGCAAGAAATCTTTGTACGCATATATGAAGCAAATTACTTTCTTCATTTATATCAACAGAATAATCATTCCAGGTGATGTTAATTCGCGCTTTCTTCGGCCCGTGGGCAAGCGGTACACTGTCAGCGGACCTGTCTAAGTCGGCGCCCTTTGTGGGTGGTGCGCACAACTTGCTTCCCATAATCACTGGGGAAGTGCGAACAACGGCTGAGATAAAGGGAACTGACAAATATAAGGTTTCGAAATGTGCACTTACCAGGCGACTGAGGTTGAAGCTGTTTGCCACAGAATGGACTCTCGTTTATGTCAGCCATTTGGGTACATTTGGATTAAAAAATCAGCTGATCAGCAGCACACCAATAACTATCCATCTGTACGGGGTCACCGCGGTGCCCACACGCAACCCCGATTCAGGCTTTTTCACCCACCTCGGTTGCATACTACTTGTAGCTGAGCCCATCGGAAAGTCGTATAAGGGTAAGCCAGTCTTTGAACGTTCCACTGTCTTACTGACAAAAGCAATGATACTGTTAAAGCAAGTCACCGCCATGCGGTTGTCGCAGTCGTGCAGTTTTTCAAGTACATGGTACAGGGCTTTATAGTGACGGTTGTAGCTGACTAAAGCAAACGGTCGAAGCTGCGGGCCTACCAACCGTCGAATTGGCAAGTTGTGCTCTGCCAGCCACCACTCATGAATGTGGACGTGACCTCTGGAAAGGGAAATGAAAACTACAAAATACCTTACCGTTGGAGTAGAAATGTTTCCGAAAAACCGACAGAATGCGTATGCATGGCAGCCACATTGTACGGTAAAATGTTCATTCATATGTGCCCTCAACGCTCTCCACGACGGAAGCGTCACCATCATGTTGCACACAAAGCTGCAATCTTCAAGGTGATCACTAGAGAACCGCTTACCGTGCATTCAAATATTGTTTCCAAAGGGAGTCGTGGAGTCCGTCCTTTCAGATGGTTTTGGACAAGGTGACTTGCGAGCGTGGTCATTCTGTGAAGAATGTTCTTCACCTACCAACCTACATTCACAGCCTCATGACGATCGCACCCATAGGTCGTTAGTATTTCGTACTCTCGCATCAACCACTCACCGCGAATCCATATTTTCTGAATGACAACGGTTAGGAAGTCTCTTGGGTGCGTTTTCTTCTTCAACCGTCCGTTTGGGTTTTCCAGCCTATTATTTATTCCATTGTCAAAGTGGACAACATCGCTTTGCGCATGGATGGCCCACTTTGGCTTGATGTACAGCCAACTACACAACAAATAATTCAGAAACTTTCTATCCGTTCGACCAATGATATACAAATCACGTTTGAACCTATGGTAAACAGTGTAGCACTGTAACTTAGTCTTCATCATTGTCAGCCGTAGCCATTCGATGGAAGAGAAAACGACTGCAAACAGGGTGTCTTTTAACAAATATGCCGGACGAATTTCGCCCATTTACCTGCTTACGTACGGTATCACGTACATGAAAGTAGCACAACAGGATGTCGCAGCCGAACACCACATGAGCTGCCCTCATTTGCGCAACCATCTTATCCATAACAAATGTTTTCACCGCAGTGTGATCGCCCATCATTTCCCGAAAAATTTCGAAAATTCTACACAGCGAATCATGCTTTTCACTACGAACGTACCCGTACATCACGGGTAGGCCGTGTCCCATACCGTCTGTCATGAGGAACTGATATAACTTCCAACTTCCAAAGTATGATGAAATACACAGTGACATACTTGTGCCTGTTTGTCCCGTGGGTGGCATCCACATTCACCACGTGTGGGAAACGTCGGAACAGTTCACTCTGCGTCCACTGGGCGAAGTGGATATGCGTATATCTGTTGTCTTCAGCTCCCATATTGCGCACTACACCGATCGCACTAATTACCGACAGCACCTCATCAATGTTCTCTAACGTTCCGTGACCAATATTACGTAACAAACTCACTGGACATTGCAGGCGTTAACATGAGGCGAATGTTTACAACGTCAGCAGTTGCGATAATTTCATAAACATTCGCTGTATACTATTTAATGCCAGCAGTTGGTGTATTGTACTGGAACAGACTCCTTTATTCGTTCAATTAACCGACAGTGAGTCCCCGATTCGTAGGACGGAAATCATAAAGCAAACGATTGAGAGGGTGGTTGCACTCTAACTCGAAAGAGCTCTCACCCAGACACGCATCTCGTCGGATCACATGAAATCGTGACGTGCAACATATGTCGCGAGAACCGATTCGTTGAAACTAATAACAGTTAACCCACTAAACACGTCGCACACCCCTGTATACATTCGTACGCCTTTTATACTTCGTATAATGATAGCAATTCTGCACGGTTTTCAGGAAACCATGTCACCTTACCTTATGGTACTTCAAAGCTGCTTTCGACCTACAGCTTGTCCCACGAACGTAATCAACGCCCACCTGGTCCATATGTCTTTGAAGACAGTCTTGAAACTGTGAGATAGTGCAAAATTCACGATCCTCAAACATCACCTTGAAAATCGCAATATAATCCATCTCCTTGAAACAAAAAATGAACAATTGAAAATAAAGTAACAAATAAATGGCAAGCATGAACAACTAAATTGAAAATAACCCCAGCATCCTTGTGATAACATGGTCACACGCCGTCGACCACAACAGCAGCAGCCATACGGATTTTCGAAAAACAATTACGATAAGGTGGTTTTCAAGTAACAGTCAGTTAAAACAAACAGATATGAGTCCATGACGCAGATTTTGACGATTTCAATTTGTGCGCCAGGTACCGAGCTATTGAAACGACTTTTTTCAGGAAAAAAATTTCCCCTAACACGACAGCTCAGGAACTCACGGTCTACGACTAGCCTTCATGCCCTCTTGACCCTGGGGCGAACCGACGATTTCCGACCCCTTCTCCCAACCTGCTCCTGAGGGGCGTTCATACCCACCCCTAAACCATCGACGTCGTTTATGGATACTTACGACCCCAAGCCATTCAATAAGTTTCCATTATTAGTTTCTTATGGCTAGTTCAATGAAAAGTTGCACCTCTGTGCTGGTTTTACCGAGAAAGAACATTTCAGCGAGAAGTAAATTGTCGTGTGATCACTCCTTCCGAATGGTGTTGCAAGTGACACGTTTGTGATGTCGTTGCATTGACAAACTATGGTGAAGTCTAGCGTTAGGGCTATCTGGCTAAGTCGAAATCTCCTGACCACAGTAACACGTGTTACTGTTCAACAATCTGTGTTCAAAGCCTTTACCACGGACAGATCCCGATAGCCAGTTGATTTGGGAGCATTAAAATCTCCGCAAATGAACAGGTCGCCTGGAGTGATTTCAGCTGTACTTCGTCTTCTTCTGGTGTTGCACCCTGAGTTCGATACACTGCAAAGACCATTAACGGTGGGTTGAAACGAAGGGGGCTGGCGGTGATTTATATACCTACTCAACTGCAGTTACAGTTCATGGGTGAGGTTCTGGTAAAATTGATTAATAGATGACAACCACTTACAGCGACATTGTCAATAGTGCTGAGATGACATTCGAACCCACGCACCCAGTCTGCTAAATCTCTTCTTTCAGCCCGGTTTATGTGAGCAAGCGAATGTCTGCGAAGCGAATCCTTGTTTGCAGCTCGTTTCCTTTGTTGAGCAGGCCGCACAAAACGCGCCAGCGTGCCATTCGTCTTCGACGAACTGGGTTTCTGACCACTCTGTAAATTCGTCGCATCTCACCCCTCTGGGGAAACCTCCGCGGGATATGTCCATTTATTGGGTATGAGGGTCTGTATCAGATCAATGCAAGCCATCTTCTCATCGGCGGCTGGCTCTTCTAGACCGCTGAATCGTCGTCTTGTTCTCTTGGCGCTTTGATTTCTTTATCGGCCCCTGTTTGTGCCACGATGCTAGTCTTTGGTTTCTGTTGCAGCTGACCTCGTCACATATGGCATTAACTTGTTTCCGTAGACTGACTGTAATGTTACATAGGCGAGCTTTGTGTTGCATTACTCGTGCAAGAATCCCAACTACGTTTGCCGAATTACTGGGGTTTTACTGCGCAAGATAATTTGTGGGTGTACTGCAAGCTTCCTTCGGTCGTCCACCTGGCGTCGAAATTGTTGAATTACCTGGTCCTGTAACCTTACCAGCGGTTGATTGTTGTAACACCTTAGCAGCCCCATTGTTCTTTTGTTTTTGGGAAAACCGAAGTGTGGTTCTTGAAGCATATTGCCGTCGGCGTAACTAGCGTTGAGTACAGGCACATGGCCTTTCATTGTGGGGCGTATGGATTGCCTGAAGAAGGCTGTCGGAGTGCACTAGCCTTTCACCCAAATTTCGTGCCGTCTGGTCACTGTTTTCGCAAGAGCCAAATCTTCCGTTTGGTTGGGAGGCCGACTTGGGAATGGGTGCCGAGAGTCAAACTTTGTGAAGCATTAATTACGGATTCCGGCCTATTGGGAAGACTGAGTAAGTTCTTTCCTCTGGCTTTGCATTCTATAGACCCAGTCCAGATCAGGATATCTGCCGTGAAGTTTGTATAGCTCTGAGCGCACGCGTGCACACGACTGATGGTACTTACCACCACATATGCCACGCTGTATCCCGGATACCATTATTTTACACACAACAAGCGGTTCGCCACATGACTTACTACCATAGATTTACATTGAGCGCAGCCGAAAATAACTGTTCGGTCCATACTGGCAAATCGCCCATTTGTCCCGTGCGTCGCTGTCTTGCAGTTCTGTCTTCAGTTGCACATGTTATGCCTTTGACGCACGTGACAGTTAAAATTCTATAAACAAAACTACACTTTCCGCATGCCACATCCGTACATTCTCAGTCAAAGAATTTGATTTACATTCCACATGTCCCAACCGAATTCTTGTCTAGTCCATTGCATGTACCTGCTAATCCAGGC
>JTDE01003435.1:17727-34565 GCA_014338405.1 Paragonimus skrjabini miyazakii
AACATATATATTACTGACGAGGTCTAACGATAGCGGAACTCGATTCTAGTTGTTCTATCCGATGGATGCTTGCTGGAATGTCAATCAGTATGTAAAGGCCGCGATCCGATATGAGTGAGGTTCAACTTGGAATTAATCAAATCCACAACTACTAATCAGTAATCTAACATATGTAACTGAGTTCTGAATCAAAACTTCCGTTGAATTGAAGTCGCACATGTTGCTGTTTATGGTTCATCATCTGTTCTTGGTGTACGCAAGGTTGGTGGTTTACTGAATACACAGACGGTGACAAATGGTGCAGATCTCATTTCTGCCAATTTCCTATTTGGTGGAGTTTTTAAAGGGAACCCAGTGTTTCAAGTTTCTCAAACGAAGACTGCTTCTCTCATATGTACGCGCATTGGATAGTTTACTGTTGTTACGATATGAGATAGCAGTGATACGGACACGCATCGATTTTTATGAAGATTGCATTTGATCTGGCCTACTTCCAACGCAGTTTATCAAGTAATTATCTAAGAAGAAGTCACCAAAAAACAACGTGAACCTCATGAGGTTGACGAGTTCACACATCGATGCTGCTCGGGATGAAGTAAACAGCCTTGTGGAAACCCACCATCGCTTTGCTGAAGCCCTTAACAAATTGTCATTGGTGTGCCGTATCAAGTTTTAAAACTTCACAAAAGCAACCGTTCGTGACACCAAGGCCAAAACTCTTCGTTCCCTACACAGCCATCAATCACGCTCAGCCAATATGAGTATATGTCCTAGTGTCTGTTTAAAGCATATACACAATCTCTCGTCAACTCAATTCACACAAACACAGCTGGATGTCCTATCCCTTGAACTGAAACTCGAAATACTAACCATAGAAGTAAACAGGTTGAACACGCAAGTGCAATTCAAATATATGTACGACCAATTTAAAAAAATTTGTCACCTACGTCTTCTGGCGAAGCAGGTCGGTTTTGCGAAACGTCGGTGGATATTTCTAACCAATTTTTATCAGCACCTAATCGTTAGCAGTGTTGTCTAATCAGGAACACTATCAAGCTGTGGAAGAATTGAGAGGAATGCGATACTTGGTATTTCTAAAGCCGGATAAGGGTTCAGGTGTGGTCATCATAAACAAGGACAATTATACAATGGAACTGAATGCCATTTCAGAAGGTGAAACAACAGGGAATATCGTATTGCTGGACAAGCAAATAGGGAGACAAATTTAGATACTACTGTTGCACGGTCAAATATCCGAAAATCAGTATAGGTACATGATGCCAATCGGCACAAAAACACTCCGAATGAGATGTGCACCAAAACTAAACACGGACGGAGCACCCCTGCGACCCAATTTGTGTATGAACAATTCAGGATATCATAAAGTTACTCGATTGCTAGTTGAAATGTAGGACCTCACTTGAAAAATTGTTATCCCCCATCACCCAAATGATTCCTTTGAACTAGCAGAGAAACTAGAACGCGTGTCGGTGAATTCAAATGCTGTGTATTTGATTGATGTTTATTCCGTTTTCACAAATGCTCCTCTTCGAGAGACAGTTGAGTTTTATGTGATTTTATTTCCAGCCAAAACTGTGATATAGGCATTCCACTTGAATATTTTAAGGATGTCATTTTACTGTGTACAGAAAATTCAGATTCAATTTTGAAGGGCTTTCTTATACACAAGTAGACAGAGTAAACATGTGTAGCCCGGTAGGCCCAACATTAGCCGACAACTTCTTGGGAATGATAGAACGGCAAGTCTCAGGTAATATTGCCAAAGCATTATTATACAAACGGTATGTTGATGACATTTTGATTTTTACGGATACTGATCAATTTGATTTAATTCTCAACCTTCTCAACTCTATTCACACGAACCTATCATTGCTTCACGAAAGGGAATCAAACGACAGTTTAGCATTCTCAGATGTACTCATCATTAGGTGTGGGGGAGGAACACCACAGCGATCGATTCATCGCAAATCGACAATATCTTCAGTTATACATCATTGCCCCGACAACCTACACGAAGTGTTTGGTCCAAACCCTATTTCATACGGCCAGACAGATTTGCAGCCCTGATAAGCTGCAGATGGAACAGGAAATGCTGAGAAAAACGCCAATGGCAAACAGATATTTTAAGAAGTTTACGGACATTCACAGCATGAAGAACAAACGCAATGATCTAGTACAAATAGCTCGAGAGGGAGAGCATTTTTATCTTTTGCAATTCAAACGTGATCATCTGCCAAACGACATCAGACACAAACTGCAATGTGCCTTATACCGTACGTATGCGGCTGCTCAATTATGCCTGGTTTAAACCATCAGAGGACCCGTTCCATACAGCCACGATTCAGTAAGTAATAAGTAAGTTGCCAGATTTCTGATTAGCAATAAAATTAGTAATGAAATTAGTAGTAACACAATTCATAGGCTCGATAGTTGAGTTGGTGGATTTCAGCGAAAGCTGGTTGAGAAATCCTGCCGGGGCAGTTGAACCCCTGGATCATTTGATGAATTCCATATAAGACAGTGGGACGGGTTGGTAACCGGGTCCGAATGTGAAATTTCTGAGCTACTGGCGGGGCTTCATAGTTCATCTGGTAGAGCGCTTGCTGCGTTGAGGCATGGTGTTTCTTTCACTGGTACAAACCCGACCGAAACACTGACTTTTCACAACTGGATCTCATTTATAATCCGATCTAACAAAAAATCAGGTGTACATAGTGCATTTGAAAGTATAAATCGATCGTCACAACTGTGAACTTACAGCTACATATTCAAGATCGTAACCGTCACCAACAAATGGCCACGAGGTGAACAAATTTCGTCTAGTTATAGAGGTATTCAGAAAAGTAAAATTGATTCCACGTGTTACTTTACGTGATATGGACATGAATCAAACTGGTGTTGTGACCCAAGAACATGGATGGCGCAAAGGTTTTTTACTTGGGAAACTAACACGGGTTAGGTGGTCAAACAGGACAAGAAACAAAAACACTCATCTGCATTTGACAATCGTCCCAGAAGGTTCCCGGTGTCACAGACGCCAATGCGCAGCTCCATTGCGTAGCCAAAATTATTTCATGGCATACTGCACTGTCGTGTTCGTGTGATGCTTCTTCCCGTGCCTTTCCTGCGGCTACTTTCACGGCAAAATTCATGCTGTCGCCCAAATACTGACTATTGATGGTGTGAGTAGTATGAGGCGATCGCTCGTTTCCATCACTGGATCATTACGCAAAGAAGTACATCGAATATGATTACTCAATCGTAACCAAAATGTAACGGCGCATGGACTGATTTTCATAATGGCAAGATATACCTGGATATGTAAATTACAATGACCATATGTAAATAGCTGTGCAGACAGATGTGCACGCACACAAAACGTGATTCACAAGATATAGCTACTCAATACTGCTACCACTAAGATACCTATTATGAAAGTATATTGTTCATAAATTGGAACTGAGTATTTGTTCTCAGAGCTTTTATTGGAACATGTCTATGTCAAGGTAGAACTGCGATTGGTTGTTCTAGTGGATACGGAGTTTTGATTTCTTGTCAAATCTCACAAGCCAACAGTTGAAGTGTTTGAATCTATAACGCTAATGGTCCCGTAATATGCTATAATTAGTAGGCAAGTTTGATTAACACGGGTGTTTTCTGACCGACCAATCAACCAACTCAGCCCTAGTGCACTTGAACAAGTTCATGCGCCCAAGCAAGATGATTCCGGGTTTAGTTTTGAACAAAAAGATTTATCACATATTAAAGGATAGACGTTTTGTTTTCACTTGCGGAGCCATCTGTGTGATATTCATCGATTTGACTTCTAGGTAGGATATTAGAACGGTTAGTCATATTTGCAACAATTTTTTCTCGCTTTCCAAATAGCCAATCACATTTGGATCATTAATGACATCCATCTTGTGGTAACAATTCTAACCGAACAATTAGCTAATGCGATTTTCCTGTTTTTGCGGAATCATAAACCATACGATGAACAAGCAAGAGTTTTCGTGTTTTTTTGTGAGTTGCAACAGAGCACGGGACTCGCCGTTTGTGTGCAAGAAAGATAGTTGCTGTAACGTAGCCTCAATCAGAGCTTCTTGTTGGCCACTACGCCATTAACTTCATACGACTGGTGTTGTGAACCAAGAACGCTGATGGCTCAAAGGTCATTTATTCAGAAATGCAACAGGTAGGTTATGCGTTTCAACAAGACAACAAACAAAAAACTCATCTTCTTATGGTGCTAGACCCAAAACGTCACGGTTGCCACAGACGTCCATGTTCAGTTACTTTACGTTGCTCTACATACTAACATCCGTCTCATACGGAACTGCAATTCAATGTTTCTTTCTGTATTTTTCCTGCGGTTACATCGATGTCTAAATCCATGCTCTGGCGCCCACTACTGGATTGCAGCGGCGTAAGTAGTATAGTACGATCGTCCCTCCTCATTACACACACCTTCATCTGCAATGATGTATAAGAAAACCGATGGCTGAGAGTGGTCTAGTGATCGGTGTAGTCAGGTTCTTAAGACTTGATACAAGAAAACAGGTCGTTTTTCGATAATGAGATTGATAACCACTTACAAATATAAACCACCATACACGGGTAAAAACACCTATCTGTTCTGCCTTTGTAAACAGCACTGTCACTAGAAAACAACCAGTAGGTTGCGTGAGAAACAAGGTCATTGGCTGAGTGTTCTTACCACTGTCGATAGTCAAACTCTAGTGCTTGAAAGAACGTGCAATTAGATAGATGGATAAGTGTATTGCACTTACGATATCAATGGTTGTTCATGTTTCTAATCAAATTGTCGTTTTTGAGTCGAATTTGTCAAAATATATTCTTTTTCCCTGCATAAAAACTTACCACATTTGCTACTTCATTTTTACTGTGAAAACATATCCTCTGAATGATCATTATCTACTAGCATGTTTCGAATAGATCCTTCTTACACTAATTGATCTGCTGTGCACATCTTTATGACTATGTGGATCAAGGTGCTCAATATTCCCAGGTTGTAAGCAATGGGTTCAACGGTATGGATTTACAAACAATGTTCGTTGCATCTTGGCAAGAATGTGTGAGAAACGCATACAGTCTTTGGTCTCTACCATTTATGACATAGTGAGGTTTGAGTAAGTGGAGTTCAGATCATTCGAAATGAAGTAAGCAAACAATTATCTATACAGATTGAACTATCATCTACGTAACGTTTGTGAATCAAAACCTAAAACCTGTTTCATTAAATTACCACACATCCATTTTCAAAAATACACCCGCCAATGCAGGATTTAACGGAATACTCATAGATACACTACTAATTTGACTACATCACATCACTGGATTAATCAGTAGTGTCTTCTGTACAAGCAACAGTGTTGTACGTGCAGAACGTTTGTCCCACGTTCTAGAATGTTACATTGAATACCTTGAAAATGTCTTCATTCAGCTGGCCCCTGAGCAAATTTCGTTTCATTTTTATGACAACAGGGACTCCAGAATTCTTTGCACACACGGCTTACGTATTTTCTCCTACCTGCAAATACAAAATACGTTTAGTCTCAAGCTGTCCAAATGCAGAACTAGTATCGCATGTACACTGTTCTAGTAACAACAATTCTATGTGATTCACACACGCAATGACCACTGTATGCATCGTAACGCATGACTGGTGGAACACTGTCTGCGATGATTTATAGTGGCAACCTCTTAGCTTCCAGATGAACACTTATTGGTTGTAATGGTATTACAAATTGGTTTGGGGTGAACATCTCAGTAGTGTATAAAGTCCTCACTGTTTCATATGCGAATACACAAATTGAGTGAAGTAGTCAAATGAAGGCTTTCTCTGCTCACTCTAGAAATGGGAAAAATACAGCCTTCTTAGAATGATGTATTGGATGCAGGTGACATCTGATTACACGTTGTTGGAAACCAGCTGTTCATAGTAGCCTAATTAATACGTCATTTTTGAATGATCAGAAACTCAAGGGGACTTCTGGAGTTGACTAGACGTTACACGTTACAAGAATAATGTAGACAAATATGCGGGTGTAGTGGACGGAGAAGTGGAGTATGATATTCTCCAGTGATGAAAATATCTATCTAACGGGCCATCGGGATAGCGATAGAGCTTGACGACATGACAGCAGTTCCTGAGTTTCGTGGCGGACAATTGTTTAGATGTGACACTGGTGTTCCGGAGTGTCATTAGTTCAAACAGCCAAAGTAATTGAGCCATTCTGGAAAGGTTACAACGTATATGAAAATGTAAACTCACAATACTTGCTGAATTTCAATACACTATACTGGAATGACAAGTCTGTGGCATACACAGCCGAGTATTGATCCAATGACTTATACTACAAGCAAATTGTTTGTCTCTAAATGTGGAATTTCAGGGTATGTTGCATAGACAATGGTACAGAAACGGACGTATTTTCGCATCCAAATCGGAGTCAACCTATGTTATTCAGCTGCACTCCGTGATAAGTGTCCAGGACAAGCCTTATATGCAAGCCCTCATGAAAAACAGATTGCACATACCCCAGTTATTATCACATTAAATTGTTAGCTGTGCTATTTTCCCACAGATCCACTGTGGTTCACAGATCAGTGAAAATGTTGACAGTATTTGCTGGCAGTGTGTAGAAACGCAGTCTGCCTCAACATGATATGACAACTTAGCGAGTTAAGGTGACAATCAATTCAACAACACCGTGTTTCAAGTTAGATTGTGATGTCAGCATATTTGTGTGACAGATGATTCTATTCATCAGTTACAGTCGACTTCAGATTTCACATTTTATACAATAAAAGGCACTTCAAACTGTGTTTCCAATCACGTGAATACAAATTTTGTCTTCTTCTAAGTGAATAATTCAGATTTGCGGGAAAACCTGCTGTCCGTCTAGTCACAAGATAGAATGCAATGATTGCAATCACTGTGACTATGAAAACCGAGCGACGTGTTCCCAGATTTACTCTTTTTAAATTTTACAGTGGATTTACACTATCACTATCTATTTGACTGTAATGACGATTAATTAATTCACCGATATTCATACCTATTTGATATAATTATATAGCAGTCAGTCTCTGGGTTGATTCTATTAGTTTCGCTTTTAATCACACCTGTCCACAAGATGTCTAAAATGCGTTTTCCAAACCAGATTAGGTTCTATAATGTTTAAGTATTCTTACGGGTACATCATAGAATCCCAACAACTTAGCAGTACATTTTAAACAGTCACGACTCTTGTTGTAAATTTTGAGAAACCAGCTAATCGAGAACTTGATGAACTCAAGATGGTCGCCTACCCAGAAATATTGACAGCAGTTCCCTAACATAAAACCACCACAAGTCATCACACGTTCACGTCTGATTGTTTATTTTGGTGTTTTCTGCCTGGTTGTTTGTCAGTCGCATCTGAATTCTGCGTCGGAATGTTGGAAATCCTCACGCGGGTGTTCCCGCTATTTTACACTTTTCTTGCTTCGTAATTCGGTTGTTTAAGTGCGTGAGCAGCCTGGTGAACAGTATATTCTTCAAACACCAGTAAGGCTGAAATCCATAGGCGTTTCAGCTCCCTCCCTAATAGACAAACCTATGAACCGATCAAAAGACATGGTAGTGTTTTTGAAGAAGAAACTGTATTGAGGAAGAAAATCATGAGGGTATCTACCGCTACTGTACAGCATCGTCAGGTTGCAAGCTTTGTTCAACTGAACAAAATGAGCTGACTGCCTGTTTGACGTTATGGTCTACACTCAAGTGGAGACAGACGATGGTGCTGAATATTGACTTAGTCATTACTGGTCTTAACTATAGAACGAATAGTGATCTTTCAAATTAGTGTACAATCGCTTCGTCTGGAGATCGAGTTGGCCAGTAATGCTTGAAGCATATTGTCACTTTGCCAAACTACCACTGGGGAGCTGTGTCGAGGATTCCATTTCTACAGTTCCGAAGAGCAAAATCATTCGAAATGGATCCTCACGTAATTGAACACAAATCTACGATCACGCCATCGGTAATTCGACCCGATAATTAACACGGAAAGCATTAAAGTTAGTGAATAACACACCACACGCACACCGATCTTTTCTCAGCACTACTTGGCACTTATATGATAAACTTTGAACGGCACAACGTGTAGAATTTTCAAAGAAATCAGTGTAAAGTAATCCAGAAAATGGTCTCATAATTTTTCCCTGACATGCACGGTACAACAACTTTAATCTCCACACAATCATTTATCACAGTTGCAACTCATGAGAGACACAATAACTGTTTTCCAATAGAATGCTAGAACCTCGAAAAAATAAACGAATTATCGAACGACCGTTCCTTTCTCCGGTTCATCAATGTACCCGAGGTTTCCGGTCACTAGAAAAATGGTTCCGTCTTTTGCTCTTTGTACACAGCGACCAAGCTAAAGATTCTTTCACGTTAATGAACAGGTACCTCTCCAGAAACCAGAGTAGACATTGGGTTGCTTATAATGTGATGAGGACTGTTGGTAACCGTATTGATTTTCGCGCATAAAGTTCAATTAAGCGTGCATGTCTGCATATGCCTCTGTGTGTGCAGTTGATCGTTAGGTCAAAACTGCTCACGGAGCTCGCACAGCCCGCTAACGTGAATTCTACCGAAATGCACCGCCAACTCTAGGTAGAACAACGTTGTTCTATTTTTGACAACCAATCAACAGGACGGTTCACTCGCCACGCACACATCTAACCTTCTCGTATACGAATTCCTGCTTTGTCCGACAAATTAAATGGTGCCCATCAAAAGGACTGAATTGGACATACGGTTTTCTTTGCTGAAAATCCATGCTATCCGGCAGAATACTCCGGAAGCTGGCAAGTAGTTTGAAACTTCGAGGAATACTATGTGTCCTGCTCGGATTCACCCTTGGATGTGTTTTCACTATAACCACCATCAGGCGTTTTACTGAATGGCGACTTTTTGATTCAGCCTCTCCTCGGATTGGGATACCGATGAGTGAGTTAACCAAACAGAGGTTGTACTGGCTTATACTACCTATCTTAAGTCAGCATTGCTTTCATATAGTATGCGCGCTTTTCAACATGGATTATGCTTGCAGCTGTTGCTTTCTGTGAATATTAGGTAAATTTTGGTTTTGACCGATTATGGTAGATAATTGTTTAGTAATGAGTCTATAGTGCAAGGGATCAAGTTGAAATACGCAACGTGGTTGTATTAGCATATAGGACAACACGGTTGTACCCCTTACACGAATGCGTGGAATAGGTCTCCTAAACACGAATTTCAAAACTTAAGTGACCAAGTCAGTCTCAAAGCAAGCATTGAATTCACTTGTCTCCCCTAAGTCGAAACTGAACACACAGCGTAAACTGATTGTAATCGAACCCTGTTCAGAGGCAGTAGATTTGTCACTAAAGTCACTTCACGTTCTCATTCATTCAGTTGTTGGAATCATAGACTTCATCGCCACTACGAAACAGCTTGCTTGTCAACACTGATCGTTGAATTCACGGGCAAAATTTCTCAGTTAGGTTGGAACAGCAAAAAACAATCAACCAACTGAGTGAGTTTTAAATCTCGATTGCAACAAACAGAAGAACAATCGCAGTTGATAGCACCTTTCTCACCTGGACACAAGTGTCAGCTGGCGCACTTCAAACGGAAGCATTTGAATTGATTTTCACTTTCACATATACGTTCCACGTCGGTACCGAGATCTGTCATCCTGTCCTAGTGGGGTTGTTAACCGATATTCCGTTAATCCTTGATAAACCATGGCAAAGTAAGCATATGTAGTAACTAAGGCAAATTTCCTTGTGAATAGTGTTCGTGGTACGGAATCAATTACCACAGGATGAGCATTTTTAAGCTACGTAGAAGCAGATATTTATAGAAACAACTCAACAGACGTTGTAGGTAGTGTCTATAGTTTCCACTGAGAATCTCGCAATTGATTTTGAAAGTCTTGGTTTTCCCAACTAGATGTCCCAATGTATGCACATTTGACGAGCAATCGATCCTACTGACGCCTGCAGAATTCAGTGCTAGGAACGTCTAAATGCAAACTGAAGTGTACATACATGCTCACCGTTTACTGTCATCACACGAAACGGGGAAAGCGACGTAATCAGCCCAAAACAAACAAGTGACGGTTGTTTCGACTTCCGCGTGGAACATTGACATTTCAGTTCACTTTTTTCCACTGAACACGGAAAAATCGATCAATATTCTGCATGGTGGCTGTGACTAACAAACAACAAATCATTCCGTGATTGATGTCCGGAGGTTTACAACAGTTGACACTGATCACCACTTACATTTAATAACAGCCTTTGCAGTCATACAAGTCCTTTTGTTCGCCTAATTCAAAACGAAACGTTATATTCCATCTTTGCTCTCAATTTAACCGCATACGATGGTCAACAGATGTTTCCTCCATCCAATCAGTAATGGATCAGATCAGAGATTGCATCGTGATCCAGGTTGTGAGACATCATGTTTGTGGATTTATAACTTAATTCAAGTGAGATGATGGTGTGAACAAACAGGTCGTTCTTCATCTCATCATTAAAATCACAATGCATTAGATCATCTAGTCAAACGGTCGTACGCAGGTTTCTATGATTAAGCTAGATATTGAATATGTCAAGTGATAGTTTACCTCATCAAACAATATTCCCCGCTGATTTCATGACATTGGAAACTCCGACCTGGTTCGCCGGACGTGGTCAAGGGGCTATCGATTAACTTTTGCGGCTTGTACCGTGATTGTTGCCGTGATGTACGGACAAGCTGTTTACTACTAACGGGCAAAGGGGTTAGGCGTCTGTATACTTCGGAGCCACCGATAAGCAGCGTATCATGAACTATAGTCACCTTCACGTTTATGATCGTTGGTAGCTCGGACTGCAGCATGACAATAACATCTAGCATTGAGTGCCACAGTCAATCGCGTAACCGTATTCATATGTTTGCATTCGAGACTTAGCCTACTTATATTTACACTCCATGTTTGGTGGAATCTTCACCCTAGTCTATTGTTTCTCATATCTGCACTCAACTGTAGATCGACTTGCAACACTAAGCAAGAACATCAACATTTACTTCTATGCATTTTATTTTCTGACGGCAAATTTCATTAAGCTAAACTGTCAATAACCGACTTCACAGCATGGATTGCACCACTACCCAAGTGTTCTTATTTCAGTAGGTTCAGCACCAAACGCCGTCTCAATCAATCTGGCCTCGAAACCTGTGACGCCTATTCGAATTCTTTGCATGATCCTGACCATGCCTAACAATCACGCACTACAAGCGCGTGCAGTGAAACGGACGTGGGCGTCGCGTTGCGATGATTACTTTTTTGTGAGTAGTGAAAACGACACACAATTGCCTGCATATGGTAGGTTCTTTACAATCAATAATTATTTTGGTGACAGTAATTAGTAGGCAGACGTGTGACGTAACAGAAGCGAGGTGAAAATGTTATATAATAATCTTTTAGTTAAAGATTCGTTCACATTGGATTCGTTGCAGAAGTAAAAGGCTACTTCGTGAGCAACTGGTAGATAGATACGGATACTGTTGTCTTGTCGCCTACGATATAACATGAAATAGAATTTAGACATCTATTTGCCACAGATAGAAAGTGACGTTTAATCAAGCGAGTGGAACATGTCATCAATGGGTTATTTATGAAAGCCATAATGATATTGTCGTGAATTCGAATTTTTAGTTGCGATCACTGTAAAGTTCACTTGTAATTACAAAAGAGTTGTATATGTTTACTGCGATTCCACACTATGGTGATTCCCCCATGGAACATGGCAAATGTAAAAGAAAGTGGACAGTTAGAAAATACTAAATATTAACGTCTGTTTCACTAAGATTATTACTTTAATTATCTACAATTTGATATCTACTGATGGATTACTAAGCCTGAATAAATTATGTGAATATAACTAATAAGAACCTGTGGAAACAAAGTCGGGTATCCATTTGAGTGAACCTTCCTAGGAGTGAGTATTGTAATTGGATAGACTCTGCGTATTTTGTCTAAAAACGTGATTGCAATCGTCTTACTTTAGCTCACTTGATCTATTGACCATTGAAAATTTCCTGAATCTTCAGCAAGCGGTTGAATTCCTCAAATGGATTTCAATGGCTACTTGACAGTTAACAGTAGTAGCTCTTGTTGAAATTGAAACCATTCATTTCTGCGCTTGTTAACCATTAATAATAGCTTTTAATAACTGGCAAATGCTCAGGGTCTTGTGCTGAAACCTTTTCTTATTCCGTAATCAATATTCTGGCGTAGCATGGGCAACATGGAATTTCAGGGCATTGTTGGTTTATTGATAGCCAAGCTTGACACAAATAAGAAGTGACCCATCACCCTTTTTCTTTTTTTCCGGTTACTGTGTTCTGGTAAATACACTCCGATTTCTCGAATATCCTGAATGATCTTACTGCTATTAGGTTAGCTGACTGGTACGGTGTATGCGGACGAACATGCCTTATTGAGTTCTTCTCCACGGAACAAACAGTCTAAATTGAGCCATTTAAACGATATGGCTGGCTTGTGCCGTATACGTCTCGCATATTCAAAGTGCAGTGTTGTTGCAAGATTGGTCTTATCATGATACAATCCTTGCTGTTACAGCATGCCGTTAGAGAAGATTGGTTGTTTCACCCACTTCGATGTCATCATCTCATCAGTTTACGATATTGTTAATAACGTGACGACGAGGATTTCAAAGGCACGTACTGCATTTGCTCACTTTAATCATTTTTGTGATCGCAAAGACCTCCGGTTGTCAGTTAATGAGTGTTCGTGAAAGATGCGTCTAGACTCTCAGTGGTCTCTGTTGTCTCCACCAGTTAACTTGTGTCAAATGGGCTGACTTTGTGAGTACCGCGCCAGTCCGTGTGCACGTATCCAGAAAATGTGTAAATTTGTCGCTGTTGACCGAGATAAAAGGAATGCGTAGTCTTGCTTGGTTGGGTCATGTAATCCATATGCCATCGGACCGTCTGCCGCATCGCGCACTATTTTGTGTGGACGTTGATGATTCGTAGAAACCACAAGATAGCTTGGTGTTGACATGGTCACAGTTCATAAAAGTCATGACTCCCCCGTTGAACAAGGTACGCAGGTGCCGTCTATCTGGTTAGGGAGTTTTAACCATTCATACCGTTGGTTGGAATTGCCGTCAATGGTGAATTCTTATCTGCCAGGCTGACTCTTCTTTTTGTTCCTTTGCACTAAAATTGTCGTTTTTATTCTTCTCTTTTTTTACTTTTGATATGTACATGCTTGCTTATTTCAGTGTTAAGTTGTGCATTTTTATCAGGACCAACGGCAGTCTCACCCATAGTATCCTCGGATATTGCAATCAGGATTCTGATGATGATGAGCATCAGGAGCAGAAGGATTAGTATGTGATATACTCACTGGTTTGATTGTTCAGTGACTCCTCCACATGATTTTGCAAATTGAAGGTGAATTCTGTAAAGGGTTTCTGTTGTTATGGGATTGATTTCTTTCCATTGGGTTACAGCTTTTCATCTGCATACATAGGATTTTCGTAACAACCTGTGGAGTGGAACTCTTTCAAACATACACCGTGATGTCATAGTGGCAAACATGACTCGCTTTCTGTGCTTGTGCACCAGGCTAGCTTAAATCCACCAAGTGGAGACATCACAACCAGAATTGGCTTGCGAGGTTACACCTAATTTGCACGCAGTCGATAACTGGCTTCAATCAAGAGTGCTTATGTTTATGAGTCACTAGATGCTTTGCCGCTGTATAGGCGCCATTCAGCGTAGATGTCAAGGTTGTGCAGCCAGCAAATATCAACCTCAGAAACAATCAATATATGCGCCCCTAGTGCATATCGAGGCTCTCACCACATCATGAGTGCACCGTCTTTGTCGTAAGCAAAACGGAGTCGATCAAGTTAGCAAAACGGCACATTTGATAGCGACTCTTTCGCATTAAGTAGGATTATGATCACATACTTCAGTGGCCTTTCAGTTTACAAGCGTACAATTCTCGAGACGATCAAACAACTTTGTACACAGAAAAGCTGACTATAGAATTTAGCAGTTTGTATGTGAGTTGTGACATGCTGACGGTAGAACCGAGAATGAGGACGAAGTAAGTACTCGTTATATCAGATTGTTAACGATCAGTTATTTTACAATAATCTCTGCGGTGATGAGAGTAGGAAACCTTTGTGACAGAAAACTGTGAAATATTGTGTTGAGGTTGCAAAATGTCGGTCTCATTAATCAGACAGTTCAAATCAGTGGACGTATTTACTTAAGATCGTAGTATTTTCATTCATTCTGATTGTAAATTCCACTGTGTGCGTGCATGTGTAACGGTTGCAACCTGTCAACTGAACTTCCCTTGTTTCAGCATATAAGAAGTTAAATTCTGAGCCCGGGGTTAGTTATGAGAATACAGGGTTTTGAATCTGTTGAAAGGATTGTGTTCGTCAATTTGTAAATGAATAGCGTGGTAAACGTACTGTGTCCTAGAGATTCGGCAAATTGCCTGGGGTGTCTTGTAAACAACAGCTTTTCGTGAGCAACAAGCTAGCTGGATGTTGTATCATCCTGTCTTGTAAGTGAGGATGCAAATAGATGTTGTTTGGTGGGCGGCTGTGTAACGTAGTCGTCGCTGAGAAACACTAAGAGCATTCCTCGTCGTGAGTGTTCGGGAAGCGTTTCACGTCTTGCTATACTAACTTCCTCCTGACCGGCAAAATCCATTTCATTTTATAATGTGTACACAAAATAACCAAACAGATGGAAATCATTGCGGTGCCCTAAGCAGAAATGAAATTCTGGAGAGCATGTGATTCCGTGCGATATTTTTAATTCAGAGAAGCACGAAGTCGAAGATGAGGTAGATTGACAGGATCAGACATATTGTCGCAGTATGAACGGTGTTAGTTTGGTCCGTTTTCCTGCAATAACCATTTCCTAATGCTGGCCGTAACTGGTTAGTTCGAAGATCTGAAGATCTTCTGGGAATCACTGGGGCATGTCTGATGGGTTGAATGCGACAGAAAATGTGTCCGTGAGACTTTTACTTGTTACCACGGCTTCAGAGAGCCGTCGTCATTCCACGTGGCAGTTTTGACAGACTTGCCGCTGGTGTTGTAGATAAGCTTCCTCTCTGCCCGAAGAAAAAGCCTTGCACTTTGAATGCTTATGTAGAAAAAGTTGATATGACAGTGGTTTTTATCAAACTCGAAAAGGTCGATCGATACGGACGGTAATAATCTCGAATACATTCGCCTCAGTGCGAACATCACGGAATCCCTAAATATTTCAGGAATAAGGCAAATTTGAACAGACTATCTTGCAGGTATTCTGAACTGATTGTAAACGTATCATTTGAGGAAGCTCATCATATTGCGCCAGTCTTGTGTGAAACATTGGAATGAAAGAACAAAGGTACATTTAACGCATACAAGAGAGAATGACAGGAAGTCTCCTGGACAGGCACTTTCATCTGGAATAGACTCAACCGTCCGAAAGTAGATTTATCTTCTAAATACGTACTTGACATTCAGTTTATTCATACACTCGTCTAAAATAAATGCGTGCCCATTAGTTTGTTCTTTGTTGCTCACATTGCTTAGTACATAGCATCATTACTAATGAGTAGTTGGGGCTTTGATTAGTTTAAGTTGAACACCATTTACATCTGATCGTAACTTTCACAGTCAAATAGACTTTTCTGACTGCAATTTCAAAAACGAAGCACTGGATTCGCGAGTCTGCTTTACTGTTTTGCGTACTGGCCACTGCCGTGATTTTAACTGTGGTGAAACCTACGTAAAGTGAGTGACAATTCACGATCTGCTTGGTTCGTTAGTGTGCTCACGTGAGAAGGGATCGAACCGACGAGCTGTCCAAAAAATTTTTATCTTTCTGGCTAACAGTCCTGTGAGCATCGATTATTTCGATAGGATTGTTTGCAATTGACATGTAACTCATTCGTACCCCGTCAGCATAGATGAACACCATCCACTTCCGAATGTCGGTTTGTGTATACCAAAACCACATGAGCTCCAATAGATACACTTAAGCTGTTCTCATCCATAATGACTTCAATCAATTAACTGTTGAAGTAAAATATTTTGTTGCTACCCCCATTTGCAACATACTGCGAAATAGTATAAGACTTTCAGAGGATGTGTTCCAAAATAGTAAGTCTTGTAAGCGATTTGCAGTTGAACCTACTCATATATGTATGGTTTCGGTCCCTTTGCGGTCTATCTGTTTTTAGCAGCGGTTTCCACTGAGAATCGCAATCAACTGTGGGATAAAACAAAGTTTGGTGTAATATATGCTGCCACACAATATGGTCGACCGTTCGATTATCTGTTCAAAGCGGATGATGACACATATGTAATAATGGAGAATCTCCGCAAAATGCTGGAGGAACATCCCAAGAACCAGTCAATTATCATGGGTAGGCGATTCAAAGTAAGTTCTAGTTTCTGTGTATTAATCATACTGATATGCACTGAGATGATATGTGTAAAAACGTCGCAACAAATTGTGATCGGTTCGTCTTTGAATAACTGACTGCTCAGAATTCGTGGTGAAATTCAGCTGAATTGCGACACAAAAAAAACGATGCCTGTGGAATTCGGCTTGGCATTTCACGTGGTCATTCTCCGCTAGATGAAGACGATTGCGGAGTATCGGTTCGAAAATATGCCACAGGGAACAAATACATAGCTTGGAAGAGCCTCATTTG